>JACEFZ010017343.1:335000-447669 GCA_014155875.1 Cepaea nemoralis | reverse complement strand
GAAGGGGATTTCAGATGACACAGTATTGTGGCGGATAATTCAAACAGACCTCAGCAATTATTAGACGTTTAGTAACAGAGAGTGCAAGGAAAGGACTCTCCTTGAATATCAAGAAAACATAACAATGGTAATATCAAGAAAAGGGGAACCCAAAATGTGACATAGAAATAGAAGAAAAACCCTTTAAACCCAAGTGGATAATTTTAGATACCTAGGGCATTTATAACATCAGATGGAAGTTTTCAACAGGTTTAGGGCAGAATAGGGCAGGCAAAGCCCCCCTTTCAGAAAATGAGATATCTTGTGAAATAAGTCACTATCACTGAATGTAAGAAAGAGAGTGCTGAATGCTATGTAGAACCGGGTTTTACGTTGGCAGTGAATCTTGGAATGTAAATAACAAAGTAAGAAGAAATTAGAAGCAACAGAGATGTGGTTCCTGAGACGAATTTGGGCGAATTCCTTGGACTCCGTACTAACGATGACTGCCTGAAACAGGCTAATGAAACTAGAACATTATAAAAAACAATAAGACAGAGACAAACATCTTTCTTCGGTCAGAGATGAAAAGAAAGCATTGTAGAACATCGTAACAACTGGAAAATCGAGGGGAAGAGAGGCAGAGGCATACCAAGAGAAATGAGCTGCTGGATGGATTGAGACGGTGGCATGGAGGAATATCAGCAGCAGAGTTGATCCAGAAAACCAAAGACCGAGATCTGTGGAGAGCCTATGAACGCCAACACAGCTGGCACGGCACTGATGATGATGATGATGATATATATTATATATATATATATATATATATATATATATATATATGTGTGTGTGTGTGTGTGTGTGTGTGTGTGGGTGTGTGTTCGTGTATGTATGTGCCATGTTGTGGGTAGTGTGCATGCGTGCAGTGTATCTGCGGGAGTGTGTATTTGTGTGTGTGTGTGTTAGTATGTGTATATGGGTGTGTATGTGTGCGTGGGGATATGTGTGTATTTGCGTGTGTATATTATGTGTATGCTCGCGTGTGTATGTGTATATGCTTTCGTGTGTATGCGAGGGAGTGTGTAGTATTTACTAGCGAGAGGGTGTGTGTCTGTGTGTGAGTGAGAGTGAAGGAGAGTGTGATATTGAGTAAATGAAAGATGGAGAAAGTGACTTAATGGAAGAAATAGTGATTGCGAGTGAGAGAGAGAGAGAGGGGGGGGGGGGAGTGAGCAAACGAGAGAGAGACAGTGGAAGAATGGATTTGTTAATGTGTGTATGTGTGCGCGCATTGTTTGTGAGTGTCTATGGGTGTGTGTTGGTGAGAAGAGAAAGAGTGAGAGAGAGAGAGAGAGAGAGAGAGAGAGAGAGAGAGAGAGAGAGAGAGAGAGAGAGAGATTTAAGCGCACGCATATCATGTAACATGCTATTCCATATATGTTGTGTATTCTCATGTTCATATTACCATTTTGAATGCCAATTTATGTTATAATTTATAACATGAACACATGTACATCACTGTAGAGTGGGTGAGAGAATTAGGGAGTATGACTGAGAGAGAGAGAGAGAGAGAGAGAGAGAGAGAGAGAGAGAGAGAGAGAGAGATAGGGAGAGAGAGTGTTTGTGAGTGTGTGTGTCTGTGTAATAAATAGAGAGAGAGAGAGAGAGAGAGAGAGAGAGAGAGAGAGAGAGAGAGAGAGAGAGAGAGAGAGAGAGAGCTGAGTGCACGCATGTCCTGTAACATGCCATTCCATATTTTTTTTGTATTTTCATCTTTCACATTATCATTTTGTATGTATGACACTTGATTTTATCATGTATAATATAACATTATTGTAATGTGAGTGAGAGCTTTAGTGAGTGGGAGAGAGAGAGAGAGAGAAAGAGAGAGAGAGAGAGAGAGAGAGAGAGAGAGAGAGAGTTGAGTGCACGCATGTCCTGTAACATGCCATTCCATATTTTGTGTGTATTTTCATCTTTCACATTATAATTTTGTATGTATGACACTTGATTTTATCATGTATAATATAACATTACTGTTATGTGAGTGAGAGCGTTAGTAAGTGGGAGAGAGAGAGAGAGAGAGAGAGAGAGAGAGAGAGAGAGAGAGAGAGAGAGAGAGAGAGAGAGAGAGAGAGAGAGAGAGAGAGAGAGAGAGTTGAATTGCATCACTAATTAAGTTACAAAATGTATATGTTCAATTTTTCTTATTTTCTTTACAATTTTGCGACAATGCTCACGACAATCGTCACTTTATGTGTGTGTAAAGTGTGGGAGTTTGATCATAATAGTAGGTTGGGGATGGGGGGATGTGTGTGTGGGTGGATTCGTAATGTGTGTGGGTGGGCTAAGGATGTGTGGGTAGGCGGGGTGGGATTGTGTGGGTGGGTGGTGGATTTGTGTGTGGGTATGTGCAAGATGTATGGGTTGGCAGGGAGTTGTGTGTGTGGGTGGGGATGTGTGTTTGGCTAGGTCGTTGTGAGTGAGTGGGTGGAGGAGGATATGTTGGTGGGTTATGGGATGGGTGGGGGATATATGTGTGGGTGTGGATATGTAGTACATGGGAGATGTGTGCAGGTGGTGGTGGTCGTGGGTTTGGGGATGCGTGTGTGGGCGAGGAATATGTATGGGTGTGGGATGTTTGGGTGGGTGGGTGGGGAGTGTGTGGGGAAATATGGGTGAATGTGTGTGGGGGATGTTTGTAGGTTGGGGTAGAGGTGCGTGATGGGTGTTGGTGATGGATTTGGGGATGTGTATGTGGTTGGGGGATGTGTCTGGCTGGGTTAGGGTTGTGTGGCTGGATGGAGGATGTATGTGTGGGTAGTGAGGGTGATTGTAGTTGGGGGATGTGTGGATGGGTAGGATATGTGTGGGAGATGTGTGTGTGTGGGTGAGGGGTGTGTCTTTGGGATGTGTGTGGGTGTGGTGTTGTATGGGAGGGGAGTTGGGTGTGGATAAAGGATATGTGTGTGGGTGGATGGGGGTGTGGTTGGGTGTGCGGGTGGGTGAAGGATGTGTGTGAGGGTGGGGGTGTGTTGTTTAGATGGGTGGTTGGGGTGTGTGAGTGTGGGTGGGTAGATAGGAGATGTATGTTTTTGATGAGTGGGTGAGGATGTGTGGGTGTTAGTGGTTGATGGATAAGTACGTGTGTCTAGGGATGTGTGAGGGGATGAGTGTATGGGTTGGGGATGTGTGTGTGGGCTGTGTGTGCGTGGGTAGGAGGTGTGTGTTTATGAATGGGGATGTGTTTGTGTGTGAGGGATGTGTGTGTTTGGGTGGGGAGATTGTGCGTGGGTGGGGATGTGTGTGTATAGATAGGGGTGTGTGGTTAAGGGATGTGTGGCTGGGGGATGGGTGGGTGGGGGATGTGTGGTTGGGTAGAGGATGTGTGGGTGAGTGATTGAATATGAGTAAGGGTGTGTGGTTAAGGGATGTTTGGTTGGGGGATGGGTGGGTAGAGGATGTGTGGGTGGGTAGAGGATATGTGGGTGGGTGAGTGTGTGAAGGTTAGGAGATGGTGGGGGGCGTTTGTAAGGGTTGGCTCGGGATCTGTGAGTGGGCTGGGGGAGATGGGAGATTATGTGGGTGGGTGCAGAATTTGTGCGTGGGTAGATGCGGAATATGTGAGTTGACGGGAAGATGTATGTGTGCGTGGGGGATGTGTGGCTGAGGAATGTGTGTTTTGCTGGGTGGTTGGAGGTGTGTGGGTGGAGGAGGATATGTGGGTGAGTGATTGTTGGTGGGTAATGGGACGGGTAGAGGATATTTGAGTGGGTGGAGGGATGTGTGTAGGTGGGTGGATGTGTGGGTTGGGGAATGTATGTGTGCTTGGGGTGTGGGTGGATGGGATGTGTGGTGGGTGAGAGGTGTGTGTGGGTGGGGAGATGTGTAGGTGTAGGGATGTGGTGGATGGGTTGTGGAATGTATGTGTGTGTGTGTGGGTTATGTGTGTGGTTTAGTGGGGGAGTTGGAGTGAATGGGGGATGTGTGGGTGGGTGGTGGATGTGTCTCATAACATAGTAATATGCATTGTTTATGTTTACAAAATTCATGTGACAATGTTTTTTCCTATGCACTGTTGATGAAAAAAAGATGAGTGATTGGAAGGGCCGAATGTAAGACGGGCCTGCGTGCCCAATTTGTTACCCTTTGAAAATAAAGTCTGTTCGTTCGTTCGTTCGTTTTCTCTCTCTCTCTCTCTCTTTCTCTCTTTCTCTCTCTCTCTCTCTCTCTCTCTCTCTCTCTCTCTCTCTCTCCTCTCTCTCTCTCTCTCTCTCTCTCTCTGCCATCTAGCAACCATTGGTGCAAAACGAATCGAATCAAAGCACAAACTCACAAACTCTGTGTGCGATTCGTATTTTATCACATTCTCTAATCATGCTCCAGACGCACGCCCACACTAACGTGAGGAACGAAACAATTTTATTCTATCCATCTTCAACCTACACACCCACCTGATTTTTCTTAATTATTTACTTATACTAAGTTCATTCACGTAGAACACATATTTCTTCCTAATATTTACAGCTACAGCTTTTGCATCATCTGCAACATCTACACCATTTGCAACATCTACATCATCTACAACACCTACATCAACAATAACATCTATAACATTTACATCATCTACAACAACTACATCACCTATAACATCTACATCATCAATATCACCTACATCATCTAAAACATCTACATCATCTATATCATCTACAACATCTACATCATCTACAACGCCTACATCATCTACAACACCTACATCATATACAACACTTGCATCATCTACAACAACTACATCATATACACCTCCATCATCTTCAACATCTACATCACCTACAACGTCTACATCATCTACAACATTTACATCATATATAACACCTACATCATCTACAACATCTACAACAACTACATCATCTAAAACGTCTACATCATCCACAACACCTACAATATCAACAACAACTACATCATATACAACAACTACATCACCTACAACATCTACAATATCTACGTCATCTGCATCATCTACATCATCTATGTCATCTGCAACACCTACAATATCTAAAACATCTACATCATCTACAACGTTTACATCAACTACAGCATCTATATCATCTACATTATCGGGGACCCGTCATCAGTGTCAAGATATGTAATTAATCTCACGTCTTCATGGCAGTCCTTTGTTTGAACCTTCTACCACTCACGCATATACTGCATATGGCAAGTTACATGCCTCACCTTCCTTCGACAAGGAATATATCCCTTTGTCGACCATTTCTTCACTTGACAAGCAATTTAAACTCATTTCAATTAATGATCCTACTTGAGGTTAGCTTTGGTCAGATCAATGGAGCATTATCTTCTGTGGTGTTATCAGTATTTGGCTATGTATATTTATCCCCCCCCCCCACCCCATCCAGACGACTTACATATGTGTCTTACTGTTCATCATATTCATTTATTTAATTAACTGCAGCACATCTCGAATGAGTCTAGTATTTTCTCATTTTTTTTTTTTTTTTTTTTCCCGCGTTTCCATCCTGTTTCAGGATATTGCGGTCAACACCAGCATCTTTCAGCTGTATGTTGATTCCTAGGCTAGATTACGCTCATCAGCACGCCACGACTTTCTGAGCGACCGGCTCCATACTCTCATAAGTCACTTTTGCGATTCGAACCACTGCTAATTCTCGTCGCGTCACGTGACGAGAGTATTCGGGGTTAGCGGAGAAAGCTGCTAACCCCTCGGCCCATAATCAGCGAAATTCACAGACAATCAATCTTCTTCTTCTTCTTCTTCTTCTTCTTCTTCTTCTTCTTCTTCTTCTCCTCCTCCTCCTCCTTCTTATCTTCCTCCTCCTCCTCCTCCTCCTCCTCTTCCTCCTCCTCCTCCTCCTCCTTCTTCTTCTTCCTCTTCTTCTTCTTCTTCTTCTTCTTCTTCGTTCTGCCTGAATGTTATTTTAGACGTAATTGTGTTGTACCTGTCTATAACAGAGCTACGATATTTGCACCTTTCCGGCGGCACATCCGACTTCTTCGGGCATTTGTTGATCGGTTTACCTTCCCGGGCATGCTGGAATTGTCAATGAGTCTTCTCTATTCTCTTCATTGACTTTCTTGTACAATCAGTCAATTATTGTCGTGCACGTGATCACTGTTCATTCTGTCGTATTTTATTGGGCATAACATTTCTTTTTACATGAAAACCGTAAACTGATTAGAGAAATTAGAAATAAACATCTAATGTTAGGCACGTTATCAGAAGAAGATGATATAGATGAGGAAACCGCCCGTGGCTAAAGGCTTGCGAACGTGGTTCGTGAGCCGGGTACCAGGCGTTTGAAACTCAGCTGCGACCGATGTGTTCAGCAGACCGTGTCGCGTTGTATTATAACGTGCTGGTATGGGAGCCGGTCGTTCAGAAAGCAATGGCAAACTACTGAACATAACACTTGCCTAGTACATCAACAGCAGCTGATAAATGCTGGTGTTGACTGCAACGTCTCGTAAGGGATACGCAACAATTTTATTCTTTTTTAATCAGAAGAAACAAACGTGATAATTTCTTGACAATTAGCAAGATTTGAGGGAAAAGGACACGGGGAAGGCAAAGAAGTTCATATCTGGATGGCTTGGCCAGATGACATAATTGAGACAAAAACACAGATCCGATCCATTACTCTGGTGATCGTGTGAGATGGCGAAACATGACCGCCCACGCTTTTCGGCATGGCACATAATGATGATGATTTTTCGTTAACGCGGACGTAACAGACGTGTAATGGGACACAAACGTTTAGTAATGGGTACACAGTTCCAGAAGTGATCCCACATGCTTCTTTACGGTTGGTGTTGTTATATCCAACTACCTCATCCTGATATAGAGTACATACAAAGTAGCTTTTTTAAAGCTCTTTTTGATCAAAGTGGAAATCAGAGCCCCCAGACCACCAGAAAGATGATGCACATTACCAACTCCATGGATGTGAACAAATAGCAATCTTCAGACTCCGCGAATAACGCAACAGGCTGTTCGATAAACTAAAGAAAGGACATAAGATGCATGTAATTGTGGAACATGCCGGTCTCCCTGGCCAAGGAATAACGTCTTTCTCCGTAATCCCGTATATTATCGTGAGTAACGTAACTTGCGCGAGAATCGGTAGCGGTTCTCGCCGCGTAGGTAACTTATAGGGTATATGGGCCGGTCGCTCAATAAGCCATGGCATGGCAAACTACCGAGCGTAATCTTGCCTAGTACATCAACAGCAGCTGAATATGCTGATGTTGACTGCAACGTCCTGTAAGGGATATGCACACACCAAAAAAAAAATTTGAGGAACTCGTAAAATGACAACTCAACATTTGCTTTATGAATGTCCAACTTATGAAGAACAGAGAAAATCATGTTGGCCCACACCCGCTCTATATAATGACAAACTCTGTGGAGATGTCAACAAGCTCAAGATGACTGCAACTTTCTTTAAATATATTCAGATTGACATCTGACAGTGTTCGATGAAGAAGAAGAATATCTGGGCTTGTTCCTACCGTGTTATCCTTCGGGATTTCCAGCAAATTGGGTGCTAATCCGCCTCAGCCTGCCTGCTTTAATGGGTGCTTTGGGCTCGAACAAAATCTGAATGGCAGGTTATAAAACCAATGCTCCAGGCACTAAAAAGTTAGAGACACGTTTAAATAGCTTTCATGTGCGGTGTCTACGAAGAATACTTGGTATTAAGTGCCAAGACAAAATCACAAATACTGAAGTATTGGAAAGATCGAGTTGTGTGACGATTTTTTTCAACGCAGCCTTCGTAGACTTAGATAGATAGAACACGTTAGGAGGATGGATGATGGTAGAATACCAAAGGACATCATTTTTGCGATTACAGGTGGGTAAGACATCTCGAGGCCGGCCTCTACTACGATACAAAGATGTGTGTAAGCAGGACATGATTGATACAGACATTTCACCTTGGAAGCAAGTCGTCTCTGATCGTGTTGTACGGAGGGCACAGATCAGAAATGAAATAAAGACAACGTAGAAGATGATATCAGATAGGTCACACACCGAGACGTCATATGGTGAGTGGTGGTGGAAATGGCCATGTGTTCACATGCATCCATTGTGGGCGAGCATTTACAGTGCGAATTGGTCTGCTCAGTCACATTCGCTACCACGATGGGTTGTAGTTATTATGCCTTGTTTGAAGCACAATGTAACAAACTATCGTCTATCATGACGGCAAGGTGCCAGTGTTATGTAGTTTCACTTATTGTTTTATCCTATTCTGATGAAGACTCTTGGGGTCGAAACGTCAGCTGTTTATGCCCTAGCTAATTCCGCGGGGTCAGCATCTATACATAGTGTTGTTTATCTCCGTAAATGTTTGCTCGACATTAAACACCAGCAGCGGAGAATTTATTTTTGTTTCTCGGTCGACCGCAGTTGTAGTGCGCACGTCACGTGAACTTCATGGGGGAACTGTTTCTGTTGGTTGGTGTTCGCTTGTGATTGTAGGAGTGCTCAACTTGGTACAGCCGTCCTGTATCCGGCCTCATAAGTGGTGGTGGGTCACCTAAATAGTAGGGGTGTTTAATTGTACAGGACCTCTGAAGCTATCACACAAATGTGGGTTCATATGGGTTAGTGCATGGCTTTTGTGAGACGCCAAGGTCAATCCCAAACCCATCCTGATTTACTAGGCAATTTTACTTTCAGTAGTTTGCCTTTCAGAGTCTCGTAGCGGGCAAGAACTGGGAGCGGTTCGTCCCCCGCTGGTGACTTGCGGGATAACTGAGCCGGCCGCTCGGAAAGCAATGGCAAACTACTGAGCGTAATCTTGCCAAGAAATCAACAGACAGCTGAAAGATGCTGCTGTTGACAGTGATGTCCTGTAAGAGGATATGCGAATTTTAAAAAAAAAGTTTGCCATTGCCTGTTTCCCTTGTCGAGGGGTTAGCAGCTTTCTCCGTAACCCCGAATACTCTCGTGGTTGAAGTGAGCGCACGAGAATTGGAAGCGGTTCGAGTCGCGCCAGTGACTTATGAGAGTATGGAGCCGGTCGCTCAGAAAGCAATGGCAAACTACTGAGCGTAATCTTGCCAAGAAATCAACAATCAGCTGAAAGATGCTGATGTTGACAGCGATGTCCTGTAAAGGATAAGCAAAACATTTTAGTTTGCCATTGCCGTTCTCCGTGGCGAAGATGTTATAGACGCGGTTCGTAATCCCATATACCCGTGTTCGAAACATAGCTGAGCGCGATTTGGCAGCATACCTTGTTGCGCTGGTTTTGCGTTGATATCGGTGCCGGTCGTTCAGAAAGCAATGGCAAACTACTGAACATAAACTTGCCAAGAGATCACAGCGGCAGAAATGCTGGTGTTGACTGAGATGTCCTGTAAAAAGAATATTCAAAAAAAGAGAAAAAAGTTTGCCATTGCTTTCTGAACAAAAAGTCAATGATGAAGTCCAACAGATCGATGTAGGGGTTGAACCCCATACACGGCTTCAGCGCACTGGAAGTTTAAGCGTGGGCGCATTCAACACTACGGCCACGCTGGCCTCTGCAATAAGTTAATATGCGTTAACTGACAGAAAGCATCTTGGAATTCTTCAGGTGGGCTATCGCTATATACAGCGAGTTGCGAGGCAGACATTGAATTTAATACACAAATCCCTAAAGACATGGGGTGAAATAGAAAGCTACTGAATATATTCAAAAAAGGAAACATGGCTTGGGGTGGTCACAACGCGTGAGGTACGGAGTTCTACTTTTGAAAATATGAAGAGTAAAGTCCAGGGGGAGTTTAAAGTGGGTATGTCAAAGACATAACTATATCGCACAGACACGCAAGGATATTGGGATTCCGACTAAAGCAGAGCGGAAGAGAATTGCTGAGAACAGGAGTGAGTGGAGTAACAAGATCAGATGACTTAACACCGGTACCCGGGCTACCTCACAAAATTATGATAATGATTTTGATGGTGATGATGATGATGATGAAGATGATGATGATGATGATGATGATGATGATGATGGTGATGATGATGATGATGATGATGATGATGATGATGATGATGATGATGATGATGATGGTGATGATGGTGGTGATGATGGTGATGATGATGATGATGATGATGATGATGATGATGATGATGATGATGATGATGATGATGATGATGATGATGATGATGATGATGATGATGATACAATGATCGGGGCTCACAAAGACTGGTTACTTCCTTCTTCTCCCGCAAGAATCAAATAATCTAGAGTAAGTAAAGTCGAGAGGAATGGCTCCATTCCATTGGGTTGTAGCCTATCTGGTTAATTTACAGATTATGCTAGATCATTTTACTTATTTACTGCTGAACTCTATTTTATATTAACTATTTGTTTTATAAAATGTTTCTTTGCTTTTGTTCAAATCAGTGCATTTACTAATTAATAAAATTGTAATTACAATTTGTTACAAGCCACTGGGTGATGAGTGAACCAGCTGTGCCTGGGCAAAGTTGGTTTTAACCACGGCCATGTAGGAATATGTGCACACGTTCATCACGTGGTATTTTATTCCATATAAAATGCTCCATCTACTTTTTCTACTCATGTAGTAGTAATATGTGCACATGAAATGATGACAAGTTAAACAAAACTGGCTCAGTGAATATGTGTTTTTCGGATAAATAGTTGATAGCTCAACCCCAAAGAGATCAAGGATCCAGAGTTCCTCTTTCTCAATGTGATCCTGCCCGTTAAAATTAATTTAGCTGTCACTGGCTCAATGATTTGAGACCATTAAATAGAGTTTTGGAGAACCAAGGAATACCTCAAGGAAAAAATGAAATTTTTACTGAGTATCCCAAATGTCCTTATGGGTGGTTCCTTGCCTCTCCTCTGCCAACTAAATAATTAATATAGGGTAATTGCTTACAACAATTTTACTATGACAAGAGAACTCTCAAAATAAATAATAACCCGTAATTTTCATCATTTATTATATCTATATAAATGAAGTTGTTGCAGATACATGTAATAACATACAACAATCAATGCAGTACAATTACAAGATTATTTACATATTCATCTCTATCTAATTCTCTATCTCCTGGCTGTGCCACTGTATCATACATGGTCCTCAGAGTTGCATCCGTTCTTAATTATAATATTGGGCCTCTTCTGCTGGCCTAATTAATCTGTGGAAAGAAACTGGATACACCCTGGTTGGTTTCCCAACCAGTTTTTGGATCTCGGTAGCATTCAGTCAGTGTAGAATATTCTGGAGAGTTCTTTTATTTTTTTCCCCGGTTTTATTTAATCTTTTGGCTCACTGTGTTTCTTCCACCTATACCTAGGAAAAAGGATATTTAATACCTGTCCTGGAAAGGTGGTGAAAATTGGCAGGAAGTTGCTGTGGAATAGTATTTGGCCTCACTATCTCAGCTGCCTCACTCAGTTAAGTGGCTTCTGCATTCAGTCAAGCTGCTACAACTACTTTCACAAAGTGCTGCATTCACATAGTCAGGTCTGGATAATGACCACTACCTTATTTATCAGAATGACTTCAACATGTCGACACGTTTCATGATCTGAATGGATGCAATTTCTCACATGCGATGTCGTAGGCTGAGGATTTTCTTTTCTCGTGAATTTTGAAACTCTCTAACTCCTTCCGCTGTTTCAGGTCTTATGTCTCATGCTGGCTGATGAATAAACAGGCCATGTCGCTTTGCATGCTGCTATTTATACGGTGCCTTTTCCGGTTCACGTTTTTAATTGCCAATGGGTATATTAAATCTTGGATCGTACAAGTGTGGAACAAACAATCCTGTTGCAGTGTTTAGGCTTTAATTGTCGACGGGAAGTTACAGCATGTTACATTTGTGAAAATACAGTATATCACAGTGTTGAATATTGAACACATCTCTCTGGCGAAAGAGAACCCAGCTAAAAGATGAAGCCATTTTCCAGTCTCGGTGTAAAACCGTGATCAAGATATTAACCACGACAAAATGTTCTGCACTGGTGAAATGTGTAGGCACTAGTTTATAAGCACCACAAATAAGTACAAGAGATGTTACCTAAATATTTCGACCAAGTGTTAGCATGTTTTACTGATGTATTTTATGCCACATCGTTTGCAGACAATGACATGAATGACATTGCGGTTGTTGGCAGAGGCCTCTCACGAATGTGGAAAGTGGCATTGGGGAATGCCACCCACGGAATCTTAAGCAGGTCTACACAGAGGTCTAAGTGAAGCCATGATATTGAACTTATTCCATACCAAACAAAACGTAGGTTTTGACCCAACATGGTACGCAATCAAATGAACAAGTGTTATAATGTAAATTTTCGTTCACTGAGCACTGTAATTGCAAAAGATACCACGAAACAAAACAGATGATACGATGACCCTAGTATAGTGATATACTGTCTTGTCCACATGGGAGGTCACATTTGGCGATTTATTATCCTTCGACATTGAATCAATTAAATGAGTATAGTCCTGTCTTGACTGGTACGTCAGGATATATTTTGATACCAGCCATGCAACCGGGCTGACCGTGTGTTAGCGGTAAAATATTCGCTATAGAGGGACATAAGATTTAACTGTGAACTTCAGAAGTGCAGCAACGCATCACAGGATTAATCTACAGCGCTCTTTGATGGATAAGTTGTCTGAAGATCCCAGCCATTGGAAACCCTAGAAAGTTGAGAAAATTCAAGTTGAGTATCTCGGAAATGCACGTAAGTACCATTCCGGTGTTTCAAGAGTGAAATATTATGTAAACGTCTGCCAGCGAGAAGGCGATATAGGGAAAACCCGATAGTACTTTGTCTCACGTGTTAGAGAATCATCATCAAGTGTCATGCCGACTGGCGTAGGCGTTCATGACTCTCCACAGATCTCGGTCTTTAGTTTTCTGGATCAACTCTGCTGATGATACTCCTCCATGCCACCGTCCCAATCCATCCAGCATAATTTCTCTTGTTCTGCCTCTGCCTCTCTTCCCCTCGATCTTTCCATTTGTCACGATGTTCTCCAATGCCTCTTTTCTCATCACATGATCGTAGAAAGCTGTTTATCTCTGTCTTATTGTTGTATATAATGTTCTATTTTCATTAGCCTCTTTCAGGCATTCGTTGTTAGTTACTTTGGCAGTCCAAGGAATTCGCAACATTCGTCGCAGGCACCACATCTCTGTTGCTTCCAATCTTGGAGAATGAGCTGACAAAAACACCGCTCGCCGCTGGAAGTGGGACTGGGAAGGTTCAGACAGATTTTGTCCCTTTCACTGCCTAGGTCAAGGTAGTGACAGTGAAAGAAGGAAAGTTGCAGAATAGCAGGCGACAAAAGCGTATCGAAGAAGTAAGAACGCTTCTCGAAAATGGTTCAAAACCTCCAATAAACGCGAGAAAGAGAGTCTGTGCGAGCTGTGGCAACACTTCACAACCAAAAACAATGGCCTTTTTCGAGAAGAACGCTTCTTCGTGAACAAGCACAGAACACGGACAGCACAAGAGTGTTTTAAATCGAGAACCATTCCAATTTGCAAAAGATTTGTTCGAACAGCCACAATCTGGCAGCCACAACATGGAGGAATAGAAGCTGCAAGAGCACATGGTAAAAGTGTACTTAAATGACCAGATGGAGGTTCAATTCGGTGAAATGGATGAGGTGGTATGGCCAATTGTTGGTTTCAACGTCATGTCAGCGTCGTGGATCGAGCTCCTGGCAGTTGTTAAGAACGCTCATGTCAAGTCAGTGACAGGTTCTAACAGTGTGCAGGTCACAGTGTATAAACCATGTCCGAACGTCCTGAACAAACCTCCATCGGATACTTTGATCCACGTTGAAGCATACGAGCTTCAGTCCAGAGTAGAAGAAAACCAGCGTAATCAACATTCCCAAAGAGCAAAATTCGTCAAATATTACCCATTTCAGGTCGACCTCTTTTCTGAAGGTCGAGGGAAAGATATTCTTCTCAGGTGCTGAATGGGGGTATTTCAGAGGTAGTGCCACCGTGATCTGAGGAGCTATCCAGAGAGCGCAGACAAGGCTACAGAACTTTATGCGATATCGTTTGACCTGGCCAACTCTGACAGATCATTACCCAACCAAATGATATGGCAGGCCCTCGGGATGTACTGCACTTCTCAAACCCAACGCTCACGACCAGATGGATCGATCCCAGTACGTATAACTGTGGGATGTGCGATTTGTCATGGCCATGCAGGTGAGACAGAGCAATGGATTCAGCCCAGTGAACGTTGAAACTAAAGAAGTCGTGGGACACACCCAATCCAACAGACAAGGTATCGGTCACCAAAGCAACGTCTAGTATTTGTCCAGGACGTAGGTCAGAGTTTGCAGGGACATGCAGGTCCAGAATATCCATGAAGGAGATGACAACAATGAGTGCAAAAGTATGTGCAGCAGTCGCAGCAAAGCCAGTCGGTGTCAGGGGAATGAGCACTAGAGGACCCTGTCGTGGAACTACATACGACACATGGTACCATTGCTACTAAGAATCCTTCTAATATGTCATGGCAGGTATCCTGAGGTTATCTGGAGGTTTCAGAAATGACTACATACAATCGTCGACAGCTCCTCAATTGACATTGATCAATCTAGCTGACTGTTCTGTAAAAATCGAGAATCGGGGAGCAGCAGCACACTTTGAAAGTGGAAACGTACAGGGTAAGGTCGCCAGTCTAGACAGGAGGGATGGTAATAGTAGTCATAGATGTAGCACTATTTGCAGTAGCAGCAGCAGTAGCAATTGTAGTAGTAGTAGTAGTAGTAGTAGTAGTAGTAGTAGTAGTAGTAGTAGTAGTAGTAGTAGTAGTAGTAGTAGTAATAGTAGCAGTAGTAGTAGTAGTAGTAGTAGTAGTAGTAGTAGTAGTAGTAGTAGTAGTAGTAGTAGTAGTAGTGGCTATAACAATAGTAGTGTTTATAGTAGTAGTAGTAGTAGTAGTAGTAGTAGTAGTAGTAGTAGTAGTAGTAGTAGTAGTAGTAATAATACCAGAGTACTACTCTGGTGCTTTTGCTGAGACCACAAGTAGCCTGACTATGGAAGTGATGGCAGTAAGTAAAGCATTAACATGGCTCGAGACACAGACATTCACTGGGGCGTGTTTCCTTAGCGACTCAATGAACATGCTCAAGAGGATATAGATGGGGGGGGGGGGGGGGGGGGGGGGAATACGAAGAATGGTTTGCTGTCTCTGGAGGGGTCTCGGCTGGCAAAGATTAGTTTCATCTTCGTGCCAGGGCATGCGGGAGTATAAGGGGATGAGCCGGCTGACAAGCTCCCAGGAAACGCTACTGTGGAGGGCGGACACGCCACGGACCAGGCTGACATTCCGAATGCTCTACGAGAAGTAAGACTTTTGCGAGAACCAAGTGATGACTGTGAATCTACAACCATGGCCAGACTGCGAGAACAGCAAATTAAAAGAGGGGTGGCCAAACAAGAACACTACGCAGGAAGCCAAAGAAGACTGATAAACCAACACAGAACTGGTGTCGTTAGCCGCTACACGCTGCGGGATTTGCTGAGGAGGGGATCCGAGCACTTATGGACTGAATGGTTCGATGTACAATGAGGATGATCTGTCGACTGACTAACTAACTGTAGTAGTAGTAGTAGTAGTAGTAGTAGTAGTAGTAGTAGTAGTAGTAGTAGTAGTAGTAGTAGTAGTAGCAGCAGCAGCAGCAGTAGCTGTTGTTGTTGTTGTTGTTGTTGTTGTTGTTGTTGTGTTGACACTGTAGTAATTAATGTTGTAATGGTTGTTTTTCGCGCAATAGTCCCAATACATTAACCAAACCTTATTTGTATGCTTTTATATGCATTTCCTCTTTGTGCGTTCGTGACGTCCCTTTCCATCGCTACACAACCAAACAACGGCATGCACCGGGGAAGCTCACATAAAACAATATAACACAACCCCACATACACATGCCCGCAGAGCTCATAATGACCGGCCGGTTTATTTGCTCAAGTGCTTACAATCCTTAAGTCAAATCCTGCCACGGGTGTCAAGATAACTCCTGATAGCGAGCTGAACAACTAAGTGGAAAGTTGCATACAACATGCCCGCGTCACCATAAACTCACCCTGAAAATATAGCAAACATTGCGCACCACATGCTGCAAATTTTGCTATAATTTACAGAAGTGGTGAGTATTGCCGCATGGCTTTCTTCTGGTGAAGCTGTACCAAAGCGTTTCAGCTGCAACAATTTTAGACAAGAGCTCGCAACTGTGTCCGCCTGAAGGAAATGCGCAAAGCTTACAACAATAAATAATAAACTATATAAATACGCAAGTGTGCGTCTGTGTTGTTTAAAACACAGCCCGTTAAGACACCGTAGCCAGCACATATTTTTAAGATTTGAAATATTTCGAGAATACAGTAAAGTTAAATAATGTAATGTAAATTTTTTAGTGAAGTAAAGTAAATTGTGTAGTAAAGTTAGTTAATTTGTATTATAATAAAGTAAGGTATTCGTTTTTGGAAGTTGTTCACAAGAAACCACGGAAGGCAGGTGGTGGATGAAATTTCGAGAGCAGCCGAAAGGTAGTTGTTAGTTATGGTCTCAAGTCTCGCGACGGTAGGCAAAAGATCTCTTTATCGAGGTAATGGCTACGGTCACACGGCCAGTATGATCACTGCCAGGAAGGAAAGCAACGGCAAACTACCTTCTTTAAAGTTGCCTAGATTATCATGATTTGCCTAATTACAGATCATCACAAGAAACGGACAGGGACATTGAAATTAGCAGCATGGAATGTTCGGACCTTAAGCGACGACGAAAAATTAGATAACATCAAACAAGAAATACGTAAAAAGAGAGGTTAATATATTAGGAATGTGGGAAACGAGATGGGTTGGAGCAGGGATAAAGACAGATTTTATTATTGTTTATTCTGGGGGAGAAGAACGACAAAAAGGTGTAACAATTATCTTGGATCGGCAAACAGCAAAATCTGTTCAATGATATGGGGCTGTGTCAGACAGAGCTCTACTAATTAAATTAATCGGCAGACCTTTTAACATAAACGTGATTCAAATATATGCCACAACAGGAGAATCCAGTGAAGATAGTATAGAGTAATTTTATAATGACATAGAGTCAGCTTTGAAGAAATGTAAAAATTCAGAAATAAATATCATAATGGGTGACTTCAATGCAAAAGTAGAAACTCAAGGTGATGAATGCACAGTAGGAAACCATGGTTTGGGAGAGCGAAATGAAAGAGGATACAGACTTATAGAATCGGCAAAAGAGCAGTAAATGATTATATGAAACACCTGGTTTAAACTACACCCTAGACGATTATGGACATGGAGGAGTCCTGACAGCAGGATTAGAAACCAGGTTGATTACATTCTGAATAGCAGAAGGTTTCGAAATGCGTTAACAATTGCAAAAACAGTTCTCACTGCTGATTGTTATAATGATCACATATTAATTTCAGGCACATTGAGGGTAAAGTTAAAGAAAGTCAAGTATATAACAGGAAACACTAAATATGATCTGTGTACATTGAAAAATGACAAGGAAATACAAAACAATCTCAACACAGAAGTAAAGAACAGATATGATATATTGTTTGATCTAGAGATCCTATTTCAAGATGTGGATGATGAATGGGAAATGCTGAAGAATTAAATCAGTTTGGCAAAGTCATGGCAGTAAGTAAAGCAATAACAAGGCTCGATACACAGACATTCAATCGGGCAAGTGTCATTAGTGACTCAATGAGTATGCTCAGAAGAATAGAGATCGGGTGGATCCGAAGAGAGTGGCTGCTGTCTCTGAAGCGGTCTCGGCTGGCAAATATTAGTTTCATCTTCATGTCAGGGCATGTGGGTGTTCAAGGGAATGAGCAGGCTGACAGGCTTGCAGGTATGGCTACTGTGGAAGGCGGAAGAGCCATGGACCAGGCATACATTCTGAAAGCTCTACGAGAAGTAAGTCGTTTACGAGAACCAAGCGATGACTGGGAATCTACAACCATGGCCAGGCTGCGAGAACAGCAAGTTAAAATATGTGTGCCCAAACAAGAACACTACGCTGGAAGCCAAAGAAGAGTAATAAACCAACACAGAACTGGTGTCGTGAGCCACTACACGCTGCAGGGTTTGCTGATGAAGGGATTCGAGCACTTATGGACTGAATGGTTCGATGAGCAATGAGAATGATCTGTCGACTAACTAACTAACAACTAACTAACTAAGTAACTAATCGGTTTCGCTGCAGAAACAGCTATTCCAAAATTAAAGAAAGTGGGTCGGAAGACATGGATGACTGCAGAAATTTTATGAATAATGGAGACAAGAAGACTCAACAAAAATAATCCTGCCAAATATGAAGAAATTCACAGGCAAGTGTGAACATTATGTAAGGAGGCAAAAGAAGCATGGCTTGTGAACAATTGCATAGAAATTGAAAAACAACACAACAGTAAAAATACCAAATCAATGCACAAAAGAATTCAGGAACTTACTAATGAAAGAACATGTACATCAGCAGGCTGTCTAAACTCAAAAGATGGCAAAATCATAATAGCAAAATATCAGATTCTACATGTATGGTTAGATTACGTGAAAAACCTCTGATAACAGAGATGAACAGTATGATATTCTAATTGATAATGAAAGACCGCCAATTTTGAAGATGGGGGTTCGGAATGTTCTAAACCATATGAAAACTGGCAAGACCCCCAGTTCAGATAACATCACAACAGAAATGATTAATGCTTTAGAAGAATATGGAATAGATCAGGTCACCAGACTGCTGGACACAATATATGATACCTGAGATATACCTTCTGAAGTATGTAATTCTGTATTTATTGCAATCCAAAAGAAACAAGGAGCCTTGGAATGTGATCAACATCGAACAATTAGTATAATGAGTCACATCACGAAGATTTTGCTAAGAATTATCATGCAAAGAGTTAGGAGGAAAATACAACCTGAAATAGGAGAAGAACAATCTGGGTTTATATAATACAAGGGTGCAGTAAATGCTGTGTATATGCTGCGAAAGGTAATTGAACGTTCTCTAGAAGTAAACAAAGATATACAATCTGTGCTTTATTGACTACACAAAGGCTTTCAATAGAACAAGGCATGTCAACATGGTAGAGATGCTTGCAGATCTACAAACTGATGGGAAAGACAAGATGAAAAACATACTGTCCAATAAAAAGATGTCAATTGAAACGAGAACAAGAGTGTTGAAGTGCTACATAGAGCTTGTACTTTTGTATAGATGTTAAGCTTGGGCAATGAGCAGTCAAACTGAAAACCATCTTATAACTGTGGAAATGTGGTTTCTGAGGAGAATGCAAAGAATACCATGGACAGAAAGAAAAACCAATGACCAAGTCCTACAAGAAATACATGAAAATCGTAAATTGATTAGAGAAATTAGACGTAGGCAGTCAAAATTCTTTGAACATGTTATGAGAAGAAATAAATTGGAGAACTTGGTGACAACTGGCAAGATCGAGGGGAAGAGAACGAGGGAAAGACAGAGAAGTAAATACCTGGATGGTTTGACCACGTGTCATGGTTGAGACAAGAACACAGAACTGACCCATGACTCTGGTGATCGAGTGAAATGGCGAATCATGACCGCCCACGCTTACCGGCATGGCACATGATGGATGGATGCAAAGTAAAGTAACCACGTATTCACAGGTAATCTCTGCAGTAGTTTCCTCTGGCTTGTCAAGGTCTCGCGAATAAAAGGTTGTTAGTGTGTCCATTCGGTCATGCTGACCTCCCATTACGTTATTCAATTTGATTCCTCCAACGTTAAAACTCCGAGAAGCTGGTACTGTAAACGGATCAGGAGTCACATAACGCTATTGCTTTTTAAATATGCTATGGCAACTTGTCTTGCCACTGGATTCAGATGGACTCAGGCGAGAGAGTGTGGTGGACGAATTGCGCAACTCTTCCTTACTTTAATCCAATTCATCACGCAAGCCATTCTTTATCCAACTTCATCTATCATTGTCATAGAACAGTTCGAGCCAAAATAGGCTTTACCAGCCATGTTAGAACTCATGGTTCCAAACTTTCAACCCCACTGAGTGAAATGAATGGCCATCATCATTCTTGATGGACAAACACCATGCTAAGGCAACACTTGCTGTATCCTCGGATGTTATTAGAACCCTGCTATCACAGGCTGTCTCCGTGACGTAGGTGTTACGGACGCAATCCGTAATCCCGCATACCGGGTTCGAAATCCATCTGCCGGCGATTTGGAAGCAGTCCGTCGTTCGGTTTGCATACAATGGTATGAGTGCCGGTCGTTCGGAAAGCAATGGCGAACTACTGAACGTAAACTTGCCCTGGAATAACAAACAGCCCAAAATTACTGGAGTTAACAGCTACGTCAAGTAAAGGATTTGCTACCAACTTTATCCCAAGTAGATTGCGGGGGGGGGGGGGGGGGGTGCAGTAGCGAAGTGGCTAACAGGCTTGCCTGCCGGCATGGTGATCATGGGTTCGAATTACCATCGAAGTGAAACTTGAACAACTGTCCTGGACTCCCATGTTGATTATCTGGAATGGATATCAGGAAATGTGTTGGGAGATAAAAGCGGCCGCTGTGATGTTGATCACCTCACCCCTCAAGTGCCGTGCTGAAGGGGTTAAGTAGAGCTTGAATAGAGGAGGGTTAACTTTACTACTGGATGGGCCAACAATTAGTTCAGGAAATTATATCGTATACGGAGTAACCAATGCGCATATGGTTAATTGACTTGTGCTGCGTGAGTTTAAGTTAGTTACGTATCATTTATTTACAGAACGTATAAATCAACTGCATCTTTTTTTAGCTATTTGTGATTTACGAGGCAATTTTACTTTCTGTAGTTTGCCATTGCTTTTTAAACGACCGACGACTCATACCATTAAAATCGATGCAAAGTGATCTTCTTCCAAATCGCCTACGGCTATGTCTGGGATTTGTGAAATTGTTTTTTACTAGCCCATATGTCACAGCCTTTTGCAAGATGAAAAACATACTGATCAATAAACAGATGTCAACCGCAACGAGAAAAAGGGTGTTGAAGTGCTACATAGAACCTGTACTTTTGTATGGATGTGAAACGTGAATAATGAGCAAACAATGTGATAAAACATCTGATGGCAGTGGAACTGTGGTTTCTGAGGAAAATTAGAAGGAATACCATGGACAGGCAGAAAAACCAATGAGCAATTCCTACAAGAGGCAAATGAACACCGTGGCCTTATTGGAGAAATTAGACTTAAGTCAAAATTGTGTGGGTACATTATGAGAAGAAAGATATAAGAGATAAGACAAAGACGTGATTCGCGACTCAGGTTATCTTGCCAGATGGTGAAACATGACAATCCACGCTTACCGGCAAGTCACATGAAGATGATGAAGTCACAACTGCCGACTGCATGCATGAATATACGTTAAATATAACATGCACCTGACCCGTGCCAGCTTTCTAGTATAAGACTGAACTTATTGGAAACCAAACTGGTAAAAATAGAACTGTACAGGAAGTGACACCCACCACCACTTGACAACTGCCATCTTGTACATGTTTATTTTTGTCTTTTGTTGTGGCGCAGTATCATGGTCTTTATATTCGTCTATCATCATCATCGTCATCGTTACCGTCATCGTGTTCATTAACTTCATCATCATCATCGCGTATATTCTTCTTCGTGGCCGCCATCATGGTCGTCGTCATCATAATTATCGTTCACCAGTAGCACAATTATCACTACCATCATCATAAATATCACCACAACCATCATAATTATTACCACCACCATCGTAATTATTTTCACCACTTTCATATCATCACCACTATCATAATTATCACCACCCCCATCATAATTATCACCACCCAAATTATAATTATCACCACCACCATCATAATTATCACCACCACCATCATAATTATCACCACCACCATCATAATTATCACCACCACCATCATGATTATCACCATCACCATTATAATTATCACCACCACCATCATGATTATCATCATCACCATCATAATTATCATTATCACCATCATAATTATCACCATCACCATCATAATTATCACCACCACCATCATGATTATCATCATCACCATCATAATTATCACCACCACCATCATGATTATAACCACCACCATCATGATTATCATTAACCAGTATCATAATTATCATCATCAGCAGCACAATCACCATATGTTTCCTGTAAACCAAAGGGCTAACGTAGGTGTTGCCCTTTTATTTTTAAAAGGTAAATTTTCAGTTATTACACCACAATGGAAGTATTGAATTTGTGTTGCAGTCAACTCCTCCGTAAGGAACACAATGAGACTGTCTTTCTTCATGACCACACTACAGCTGGCTTGATCAATGTTCCGTTGGACTCTGGGGGTGATGACTTTGCTTGTGTGTACAGTTATCATCGTGTCCGTGCCATAGTCTACGCCAGTGTTTCCCAACGTGGGGCCCACGCCCCACAGGGGGGCAATTTGATTGTTAAGGGGGGGATTCGAAAATGGAAGAAATCGGCTGGATATAACAAAACGGGGGGACTTGAGACTGAAGTTAACTAAATTGGAATCTGACATAAAATCTCTTTGCAGCAAGCATCAAGCGCAAGGATCTCACTAAATTTTAAATAATTACTAATAATTAAAATAATATAGGAAAATCGTTCATTAAAATTATTTTGTACTTGAATTTCAGTTCTCCATTATATGTTTTGAAAATTTACTTACTGTGTTTGCTCAATAATTTCCTAGTGATTTCTTCCTAAAACCTATCAGTCTTTTGGCTAGGATTGGGTGCATTTTCTGCTCTCCCCCCAGTAGTGCGTCTGGTCTGGTCGGGGGCCGGGATGATCAAATAAAAATCCATGACATATCTTCAACTTAGATGTGGGCCTGGTGGACCAATGTGGGCAATAGCTCACAGTGAGACTAAGGGTCCATACAAAAAAGGGGGAGGCGGGGGAGGAACCAGCTTGTCTGGGGTAACCGCCAAACCAAAAAAAATTCACCCAACACAACCGACACACAGGGACGCGGGACCTGGGGGGGGGGGGGGGGGGGGCAATAAGAATATTAGAAAGGCTTAGGTGGGGGCATAGCACAAAAAAGGTTGGGAAACACTGGTCTACGCTCTATGTTTAATTCTGTGACTAAGTTCTCATTGCGTCTGTGCCATCGTCTACTTTGTATGTTTAGTTCTGTGACTAATTGCTCTCTGTATCATGCCATAGTTTACATTCTATGCTTAGTTCTGTGACTAAGTGCTCACTGTATTCGTACCATTGTCTACATTCTATGTTTAGTTCTGTGACTAAGTATTCACTGTGTCCGTGCCATAGTCTATATTCTATGTTTAGTTCTGTGACTAAAATTCTCATTGTGTCCGTGCCATAGCCTACATTCTATGTTTAGTTCTGTGACTATGTTCTGACTGTGTCCGTGCCATGGTCTACATTCTATGTTTAGTTCTGTGACTAAAATTCTCATTGTGTCCGTGCCATAGTCTACATTCTATGTTTAGTTCTGTGACTATGTTCTGACTGTGTCCGTGCCATAGCCTACATTCTATGTTTAGTTCTGTGACTATGTTCTGACTGTGTCCGTGCCATAGTCTACATTCTATGTTTAGTTCTGTGACTATGTTCTGACTGTGTCCGTGCCATAGTCTACATTCTATGTTTAGTTCTGTGACTATGTTCTGACTGTGTTCGTGCCATCATAGACATTCATATACTTTTGTGATTCACGTCCTTCGAGCAATGAGGTTACCCGTCTACATCTGGTAGGAATATTCAACAAGTATAATGTCCGCACACCAAACATTACATTCAACAAAGAAAAAACTTAAAATATTGCAAACAGTGAACACCTTGACTCCATAAACAACTACAGAGGGGACTTTTCAAATGAAGGCGGAGATTTTACACCCTGACGAATTATAGCACAACGTCCGAAAACAAACAGAAATGCAGATTTTAAGAACATGCACATTTCCTGGGGTGTCTAGTTTGTCATGCGTCGAAATGAATTTGTTCCTGCAGCGAGGCGCCGTCGTCATTTAGAAGTGATGGTTCGAATCCAGGTTGATAACTATAGCTTTTAGTGTTTACGTTGTCTAGTGCGGGATCTAGTCTCTCCTTCCTTCTTCTCACTTCTATGAGCGCCAAACAATACTTGTGTGTTTATTGTTTAACCTCTCCTGAGGCAACATGCCGATGTCAGCCATTAGCCATTTCACAATCACTACAGGAGATGCCAAATGCTGGAAGCTTATAATCAACAACCAACGGTGCCTTCCCATGCTAATACCTGGCCTTGGATGTGAGACTACGTTCTTTGTATACATCATCATCTGTTTATGCAGACGGGACGATGTGAGCCATGGGAACCATTGCCTTGGCAAACTACCATTGGGGGGAGTAGTTAGGCCTTCACGCGTGCTACGCTTTTAAACGAGGGGCTTCAAATTAAAACCTTAAAGGTGTGATAGAAATTACAAGTCAGTATTGTTGTTAAGGATGTCAAGAGTGTTCAGTACGTGATATCACGGTGTATACGAACAAGGTGAAGTCATAATGACAATTTACAGATTGCCACCCCCTCTTTTTGACATATACCAAAGAGGAGCGTCGTTCTATTATTATTTTTTTTATCATAGAAGCGGTGACACCTTTAGAAATTCATCGGCGAATGAAGGTCCAGTATGTTGATACATGCCTGTCAGTCCATCAAGTGTATGAGGGGAGTAGGAAGTTTCAAATCGGCGTGACTTCTCAGAAGAGGTACAACAGGTGGTTCAGGAACACCGAGTAGTGAACCCAGAATCTAATGCAGCTGATGAAGGCTTCGTACAGGAACACCGAGTAGTGAACCCAGAATCTAATGCAGCTGATGAAGGCTTCGTACAGGAACACCGAGTAGTGAACCCAGAATCTAATGCAGCTGATGAAGGCTTCGTACAGGAACACCGAGTAGTGAACCCAGAATCTAATGCAGCTGATGAAGGCTTCGTACAGGAACACCGAGTAGTGAACCCAGAATCTAATGCAGCTGATGAAGGCTTCGTACAGGAACACCGAGTAGTGAACCCAGAATCTAATGCAGCTGATGAAGGCTTCGTACAGGAACACCGAGTAGTGAACCCAGAATCTAATGCAGCTGATGAAGGCTTCGTACAGGAACACCGAGTAGTGAACCCAAAATCTAATGCAGCTGATGAAGGCTTCGTACAGGAACACCGAGTTGTGAACCCAGAATCTAATGCAGCTGATGAAGGCTTCGTACAGGAACACCGAGTAGTGAACCCAGAATCTAATGCAGCTGATGAAGGCTTCGTACAGGAAATGTTGTGAGTGACATTGCAGCACATCTTGACATTGACTGTGAATGGCATTGCCGCACATCTTGACATCAGACAAGGTTCACCACACAACATTTGCTCTTTACTTGTTCATAATATATTCACTAACATTTAAGGTTGTCATTTGAAGACCCCTTGTATAATCAGACGGGGCGACCACTCCCCTTTTCTTCTACATAATTTCCAGAAAACGAACATGTTATGTATTCGACACCCTTTTTGAGGCGAAAACTGTTTGTTTTTATTTTAAGTAGGCTTCCTCACTGATCCAACCTAAAATGTTCTTTTGTCCTCTATCCCCCAATGGGACACATGACATAACCCAACTCACTCCTTTTATCCCTATCTTTAGTTGTCCATGTTCTTCTCATTTCATTTTCCCTGTGGGTTCCAGACTAATGCTTTTCTAGTTCTACCGGGTTGTGAAGTCTCACTACACTTTGTATGTAGAACAAATTTGAACAATGAAGTACATGATGTCATACAAAAATATACTCTATCGCCCATCGTGAAGCGATATGCAGCGAATGGCTGTCGTCTGCTGGGGTAATTCTTTGCACTCCAAACAGTATGGTGTTATCAACGAAAGAAAGAATTTTTCAGATGTGTTCTACTTACAACGCGTAGCGAGACTTTACAAACACCCTGTACTATCCTCGCATAAGTTTAAAATGGGTACTATAAAATGTTGTGAAAATTACATGCGACATGCGTGTTCCTGGTCACTTCTCCCAAGGAGTGTAGATTCATCATCATCAAGTGCCATGCCAGCTGGTGTAGACGTTCATGACTCTCCACGGATCTCGGTCTTTAGATTTCTATATCAACACTGCTGATGATATTCCTCCATGCCACCGTCACAATCCATCCAGCATCATTTCTCTTGGTCTGTCTCTTCCTCTCTTCCCGTGATCTTTCCAGTTGTCACGATGTTCTCCAGTGCCTCTATTCTCATCACATGACCAAAAAAAGTTGTTTGTTTCTTACTATTGACTATTGTATGTAGTGTTCTAGTTTCATTAGCCTATTTCAGGCATTCGTGTGTCGATTAGTCAATAGAACTATAGTGCTATTACCATAAACCCAATACACCTCAAGGATGTGCAACAGGTTTGTTACTCTTCTTTACCTATTTCTGGAGGAGCGCGTGGTCGATAGCGACATGTCTGTTTCACACATCACGGAACCTGTGTTGACTGTCCTCGATACAACTCGGATTTCATCATCAGCATCATCAAGTGCCGTGCCAACTGGCGTAGAATTCATGGCTCTCCACAGATCTCGGTCTTTGGTGTTCTGGATCAACTCTGCTAATAGCATTCCTCCGTGCCACCGTCTCAATCCATCCAGCATCATTTCTCTTGGTCTGCCTCTGCCTCTCTTTCCCTCAATCTTTCCAGTTGTCACGATGTTCTTCAATGCCTCTCTTCTCATCACATGACCAAAGAAAGCTGTCTGTCTCTTTCTTATTGTTGTATATAGTGTTCTAGTTTCATTAGCCCCTTTCAGGCAATCGTTGTTAGTTACTCTGGCAGTCCAAGGAATTCGCAACATTCGTCTCAGGAACCACATCTCTGTTGCTTCTAATTTCTTTTTAATTTGGTCATTTACATTCCAAGATTCACTGCCATACAACACAACTGGTTCTACATAAACTCGGATTTAAAATTCAATAATTATGGCATGCACACTATGTGATCACTGCCTGGGCAAGCGATCTTTATTCCTCATGTCTCTCCTTCCCATCCTTTCCAAGAAAAAATCTCCCAGCATTCGCCACCATGCCTTGAAACATGGTGGGTATATGTTTAGTTTAGTTTAGTTTATGGATCAACATCACGGCACACGGGTGCAACCCATAAGTGTTCCATTCTCCTCCTAACTCAAACCTGAGTTTGGAGAAACTCAGCTCAGTGCACGAACTCCGTAGCACAGCCGAGGATCCTGAAATACTTGGGTAGATTTTTAACTCGAAATTTTGCCCGGGCAGCGCCGTTAAGCTACTCTTTTTCGATTTCCAACTGCCAAGGGATTTTTTACGTGCGCAAAAATACACACGGGCATCCGATCTCACTACCCAGAGACCAGGGGAAATTACTGGAAGTCCCGGTGGATTTTTTAAATAAATCCTGGTCCTCACCGGGGCCTGAACCCGGGACCTCCAGCACTCGAGGCGGACACCATACCTCGAGACCACGCAGCCCCATAGGTGGGTATATGTTGCAGACTCCATATTTGTAGAGACTGGTCAACACTGTTCGGGTGATACGGTCAATATATTGCAGATCACCTTTATTTTCGGGACCATTTTATGATGCTCAGTTTATGTGGGAGCTCACTTTAGTGTGTTAAAATAAAACCCCGCCTTGAGGGGAACTCGAACACATGAATACTGAGAATTGCTGCTGTAACATTATGGCTGCTGTAATGATATGGCTGTTGTAATGTTATGGCTGTTTTAATGTTATGGCTGTTGTAATGATATGGCTGTTGTAATGTTATGGCTGTTGTAATGATATGGCTCCTGTAATGATATGGCTACTGTAATGATATGGCTGCTTACTACTAATATGGCTGCTGTAATTATATGACTAATGTAATGATATGACTGCTTAATGATATTGTTGCTGTAATGTTATGGCTGTTGAAATGATATGACTACTGTAATGATATGGCTGCTGTAATGATATGGCTGCTGTAATGATATGGCTGCTGTAATGATATGACTACTGTAATGATATGACTGCTTAGTGATATGGTTGCTGTAATGTTAAGGCTGTTGAAATTATATGACTACTGTAATGATATGGCTGATGTAATGATACAACTGAAGTAATGATACGGCTGATGTAATGATATAACTGATGTAATTATATAACTGATGTAATGATATAACAGATGTAATGATATAACTGATGTAATTATATTATAACTGATGTAATGATATAACTGATGTAATTATATAACTGATGTAATTATATAACTGATGTAATTATATAACTTATGTAATGATATAACTGATGTATTGATATAACTGATGTAATGATATAACTGTTGTAATTATATAACTGATGTAATTATATAACTGATGTAATGATATAACCTATGTAATTATATAACTGATGTAATGATATAACTGATGTAATTATATAACTGATGTAATGATATAACTGATGTATTTATATAACTGATGTAATGATATAACTGTTGTAATTATATAACTGATGTAATGATGTAACTGTTGTAATTATATAACTGATGTAATGATATAACTGACGTAATGATATAACTTATGTATTGATATAACTGATATAATGATATAACTGATGTATTGATATAACTGATGTAATGATATAACTGACGTAATGATATAACTGTTGTAATTATATAACTGATGTAATTATATAACTGATGTAATGATATAACCTATGTAATTATATAACTGATGTAATGATGTAACCTATGTAATGATATAACTGATGTAATGATATAACTGATGTAATTATATAACTGATGTAATTATATAACTGATGTAATGATATTATTGATGTAATGATATAACTGACGTAATGGTATAACCGATGTAATTATATAACTGATGTAATGATATAACTGATGCAATGATATAACTGATGTAATGATATAACTGATGTATTGATATACCTGATGTAATGATGTAACTGTTGTAATTATATAACTGATGTAATGATATAACGTATGTAATTATATAACTGATATAATTATATAACTGATGTATCGATATAACTGATGTAATGATATAACTGATGTAATGATATAACTGATGTAATGATATAACTGATGTAATGATATAACTGATGTATTGATATATCTGATGTAATGATATAACTGTTGTAATTATATAACTGATGTAATGATATAACCTATGTAATTATATAACTGATGTAATGATATAACTGATGTAATTATATAACTGATGTAATGATATAACTGTTGTAATGATTTAACTGATGTAATGATATAACTGATGTATTGATATAACTGATGTAATGATATAATTTTTGTAATTATATAACTGATGTAATGATATAACCTATGTAATTATATAACTGATGTAATGATATAACTGACGTAATTATATAACTGTTGTAATGATATAACTGATGTAATGATATAACTGATGTAATGATATAACTGATGTAATGATATAACTGACGTAATGATATGGCTTGTTGTGAGCCCGCTCCATGGCGAATGGGTTACGAATGCAGTTCATAATCCCGCATACGGCGTTAGAAACATAGCTGTGGGCGATTAGGCACTCCGATATACCTGCCTTTTGTTCTTATATCAACTGTTATTGTTTATGTCTGTCTTCATTGTTTATGTCTGTCTTCATTGTTTATGTCTGCCTTTATTGTTTACATCAACCTTTATTGTTTACATCAACCTTTATTGTTTACATCAACCTTTATTGTTTACATCAACCTTTATTGTTTACATCAACCTTTATTGTTTACATCAACCTTTATTGTTTACATCAACCTTTATTGTTTACATCAACCTTTATTGTTTACATCAACCTTTATTGTTTACATCAACCTTTATTGTTTACATCAACCTTTATTGTTTACATCAACCTTTATTGTTTACATCAACCTTTATTGTTTACATCAACCTTTATTGTTTACATCAACCTTTATTGTTTACATCAACCTTTATTGTTTACATCAACCTTTATTGTTTACATCAAACTTTATTGTTTACATCAACCTTTATTGTTTACATCAACCTTTATTGTTTACATCAACCTTTATTGTTTACATCAACCTTTATTATTTACATCAACCTTTATTGTTTACACCAACCTTTATTGTTTACATCAACCTTTATTGTTTACATCAACCTTTATTGTTTACATCAGCCTTTATTGTTTACATCAACCTTTATTGTTTACATCAACCTTTATTGTTTACATCAACCTTTATTGTTTACATCAACCTTTATTGTTTACATCAACCTTTATTGTTTACATCAACCTTTATTGTTTACATCAACCTTTATTGTTTACATCAACCTTTATTGTTTACATCAACCTTTATTGTTTACATCAACCTTTATTGTTTACATCAACCTTTATTGTTTACATCAACCTTTATTGTTTACATCAACCTTTATTGTTTACATCAACCTTTATTGTTTATGCCTGTCTGTATTGTTTATACCTGCTTTGATTCATTGTGTATGTCTTTATTGTTAATTACGGTTTCTTGTGTATTTAAAAACAGGTAGATTGTTATGCAGGCAGGTAGACAGATAGATTGAGTAGATAGCTAGTTGGCTAGCTAGCTAGCTAGGTACAATAAGATATAAGGTGCACTTTGATTTCATAACGTTTACCCCAGTTCACGGTGCAGAAAATATTAGCTAAACCTGCATATGGTTATTTTAATGAAGAAATAATCTTGTATAAAGTGAGCGCTTTGATATGGTGTTTTAAAGGTGTTCGCACCATTACGACGTTTTGATTAATTTTATGTGAAAACGTGGAGCATATTCGTTTCTTTTTCCTTCACAATCATAAAGTGCCCTGTCGTTTGACGCGAGCGATCATGCTTCCCCACATCTTGCGATCTCCAACAGCATGTACCAAAGTCGTGCGTTGATTCCCTTCCGTGCCATGGCACCAGGCTGTCAAGAATTGACCCTCGCTAGTTTCCTCTGTCTCTCTTTCCACAAATCTCTCCAGATGTCACAATATATTCTAGTTTTTATGGTTTCACAATGTGTTGGGGAAAAAAGGAATGTCGATAACATTTTTCTTATGTTTGTAATATTTGTGTGTTAGCCTCTTACAAAATGTTTAGATAAGTCATTTTGGCAGTCTAACGAACACTCAACATTCTTCTGTAAAACCACATCTCCGAAGCTGCCAATGAATGTTGTTATTTGTTTACTCATTGCCCAGGATTCACGGTCATGTCTTAGAATTGGTTCTATGTAGCATCCAAGAATTCTTTGTCTAATCTCCAAGATGCATTGCATAAGATATTCTTCGTTTTATAAAGTGGAGTCTTTTCTTTATCGCTGTTATACACGTTCCATCTGGTGTTATCTATGTGCCTAGATAATTGAATTCCCACGCTTGCCACTTCTTTTCGTTGCCCATATTACATGTGCAAGTTACACATCTAACCAAACCTTTTCTACTCTAGAAAACGGCCAACGAGCACAGGAAATGTAAAAACTAATTAGCACAGGAGAGATGGATTACAGTGAGATGCTGAAATAACACCAGACATTTCAACCCGATACTCTAAAAGATGCCCTTGTCTTGCTTAAACAAACAAGTATGTTATTATACTTGAAGTGTTGTCTAAACAAACTGTAATCCCGTGTATTGATTTCCTGGGGTTTCCAGACATTCCCAATGTGAGCCAGGAGAAGTCTCGCTGTTGTCCTCATCTCGTTACCGTTGGCAGGAAAGAGGTGCTTTGGTAAAAGAAATAAACGGGCAAACTCTTGGTAGAAGACATCTATAGCTGGAAATGTCACCAGTGTTTGCACCATGTATACCGCTGCAGCTGTTCATCTTGGTAAGATGTCAGGATGCGAATTATCATCTGCAGACAAGGACAGATTGTTGCAGAGAAATGTGGCGCGTGTGTAACAACAATATATAGGATGAGAACAGAGGTAGAGTGATGCACTGCAGTTCTTCGTAAGTTATATGCGACAGCATGCATGGGAGTTATAGAGACCATTCACAGGCGTTGTATTTATGTGAGACCCCTTACATGGGAGTTATATTTATTTGCGACCTCATATATGGAAGTCATATTTATCTGAGACCACATACACGATCGTTACATTTATGTGCCACCCTGTACATGTGAGTTACATATTTATGAGTCCCACGTGCTGATAATTACATTTATCTAAGACCCCATCACTGAGTTATATTTATCTAACACGCTATACATGGGACTTATATTTATGTTTGACTATAAACCTACACTTCAGAAAGTCCACCGGACTTGTCTGTGATATGAATATTTAAGATATATAGATAATTCATATGTGCCAGATCTTAAACTGGATCATCGTAGAGTTGCTATGTTGGCACCAGGGCTAAAAACTACAAGGGACGCTGAATTTTGACCAAGGATAAGTAATGTTGTCAAATACATCAGGATGCTACAGAATGTCGCACAGACTAAAGCAACCCGACTAAGACAATTGTCGTTTCACATCACCTCTAGCAGTAGCAGCCGTGATCACAAGCAAGGACGTCAATTAAAAACGTTAGTTGCATGTCGTTCCCATAACGTCGCAGTCAACTCCAGCATTACTAGCTGTTTGTGATTTTATCGACTATTTTACTTTCAGTAATATTGTCAATTATTTCTGATCGACCGATGTTCATAACATTGTGAGGGACGCAGAGGTGTTTCCAAGGCACCAGGGCCAGGTTTTATACTAGCTAAGACCTACTAACACGTCTTAGTCGTGCGTCCTGGGCAACAGGTCCCTTTGGGGTCCTGGCTAACGTACTAGGATCGCCGATTCTTCCGAAGTCGGAGAGTATCTGCCTGCACGGCGAGAAACCACCAGTCTGCACACCAATAAGCCAGACATGGGACAATGGATACTCACGCAAACCTCAGTCCGGTATGACATCACACTGATGTTGGACAACAGGATGTCTTCATCCGACATACAGGACTTCACTCTGGAGTTCACAGCCAGCGAATACAAGCAAGCAAGTAATCAAGCATCATCATCATCATCAAGTGCCGTGCCGGCTGGCAAGCATACCATTGTGAAAAATCAATTTAGGTCGGTATGCTTCCAAATCGCTGATTTCGAACCTAGTATGGTGGAGTTGTGAAATTGCGGTCACTGCTCCTAAGCCACAGCCACCGGAAGAACAACATAAGCGCACCCATAATCAGTACGCACATAAACGTTAACATCCCTACACCTCAATATCTGCTGAAAAAGACTGAGTACACAAGGTTGTTCCGCAAGTGTAGTATCGTACATTTCAGTATATCTGTCACTCAGGTATCAACATTCTCTATTTTAAACAAGCCAATGACAATAGGGATGAGTGGGATGAAGAAATGTCATCAATGCTAAGAAGTTTAAGTATGTTTTAAATATCCTACAATTGTTCATAGCGTTACACCAAATCAGTTTATCTCGAACTATCCAATGCAGCAGAATAAATCCGTGGGAAAATAAACTGAAATCATTGCACAATATTTCTACAGTTTCTGAGTTAAGTTAGTTGCATATCCTTTAGAGGACGGAGCGGTCAACTCCAGAATATTTTTTTATTTTTTGGCTGTTTGTTATTCCTGGGATAGTTTACGTTCAATAGTTGTGAGGCCATTGATTTCTCAATGACGGCGCTGATACCACTGTATAAAAGCCAGCACAAGGCGGTCAGCTTCCACATCATCGGCAACTGTGTTTCGAATGCGGTATGTGGGGTTGCGAATTGCGTTCGTAACCTCTTCGCCACAACGCTGGCTTCGTGGATATACGGAAAAGAGTAAAAGACGCCTTTTCACGCCATGGGTCATACTGAATAAATATTGCTGGTGCCATAATGTCGTACTCATCTGCACTGGATATACGTTTGGGTTCAGATGTCATGCCGACTGCCGTTACCTCCCAGAACATTGACTGGTATCCAATTTAGTCTGTGTTGCTCTGGGAGCCCAGATCCATTAAATAAAAGTCAATTCTTGATGGGGATTCGAACATATGGAAATCTTGCCGGCACATAAGATGACCCGTGAGTAAACCATACATCATACATATAAATTGTGCCAAAGAGATACTACACAAACAGACGTGGAAATTATATCGATGAGATACTCCTTCTTCTTCTGCGTTCATCCGGAATGTTTTCTTTTCTTTTTCAGACGTAATTGCTGTGTCTCGTTAGGCACCCTTGGGCCAAAACCCTTAGGCCAACACATCCGACTTTAGCGTGCGGTTTTTAATCAGGTTAGCATTCCTGGGGGACTCTCACTGTTGTGGTGTCGTCCACATCCCTGCTGGTCATGTTAGAACGGTCGAAGACCTTCAAGGGAAATCAGGGGCAGTCCAGGGGCATTTTCCGCCATCCAAAGAGGCTTCCATAATTGCAAAGCCGACACATAGCGCTTTGGTACTGTGCTCACCCAAGAAATCACCACGTCCTGCACATGGTTACTTTAATTCCTCACTTCCATGTAATGGGCGTTTCGTTCGCCACAGGCCACTCCCGGCACAAACCAGGGATGGTCGTCAGTCTGCAGACGACATCCACTCAGCAAGCTTTTGCTTCGGACTTCCACGTGATGGATTCGCTAGCCAAGCGTTCCATTTCGTGTTAATGAGATATTTTTCCACCTTTGACTACACACACTCAATGAGCAAGTACAGACTTGTGTGCCAGTGGGACTCTGTTTTCACCTTTAGTAACGCTCACGAGGTAGGCTGCATATGCTGCCATCTCAGCATCTTACCTCCGTGCAGCAGAGAGTGAGTAACGGCCAGGCCCTCTCATCAGGGCGATCCGTCAAATCTCTCATCTGAGAGCCATAGAAAGTGTCTGAACTAAGCGTGTAGCAGGCTCAGCATCTCACCTCATTTAGTAGTGGGTGAGTATCGGTCCGGCCCTCACATCCGGGGGATATTGGCTCATAGGCGTTCAGCCATATCCCTCAGCTGAAGGCCATAGAATGTGTGTCATGACCAAGAATGTAGTGGCATCATGCGCCTGATTCGGACTTTGGGTGCAATGGATTTGCTTTGACTGCCTGTCCCCAGTCTACCTGCAAAGCAGCTGGTGTGTGTCTCTCTTGGTCTGGTTCCTATCACTTGAGCTATGCCGACAGTGGCATAGCTCTCGGGGTCATTGGAACACGCAAGCCCCTTTACCACGGCAAGGTAGAGACACGTCAGAGGGGCAATGAGATACTACACAAACAGATGTAGAAATTGTACCAAAGGGATTGTCAGAGTCTAGAGTAGTGCAGTGATGCAGTGACATCGTTACGCCCGCCAGGCGACTTAGTCCCCAGCAGGGATGCCGTAACTTCGTTACGCCGCCAGGCGAGTAGTAGTTACCTGCCCGCGAGGTTGCTGGCTGACGAGACGGCCAGCGGTCAGGCAAGGACGACGCAAGACGCACGCATGCCTCGTGAAGCCACTTCAGGTGGGAGGCAAGTTGCGAGCTATAGGCAGACAGCTCTGGGACGTTGACTCGACTGGATGCATGATGAGAGAAAGGCGTTGTGTGGTTTCTGTGCCTGAAAGTCGAGTGTCTGGACATCTTGAGAGATAGACTGTGAGCTGTATTGTGTATGTAAGTGTATTGAATTGTCAAGTATATCTTGTAGTGATCATCGTACTGTATATGATCTGTAAATAAATCCATTGAACGTTGTGTCGTTGAGTCTCAAGTCAAATCACGTTGTACTTGTACTGTCTCACATGTGTTAGGTTAGCAAGCCAAGTTTAAGACCCTGACATGTGTGGACGTGGGGGCTCGTCCGGCTTTGAAATGAACGTGTTTATGTGATGAACATTTAAAACTAGAGTTTGTGAACTTAGAATTTTTGTCAAACTTTATAGTACATGTAAATGTGATTGTTGAAGGCTCATGTTGATATATTACTACATTATTTAAACATGGAGACTAAATGTAAACGTACAGTGCATACATATTGTTTGATCTTGTAAACGTGTAAAACAGTTGTGATTGTTGAACTTGTCACCGTTTTGACCTTGTCGACATTGTGATCTTGTCGCCATTGTGACCTTGTCGCCATCTTGTAAACTTGATGTCTATGTCCTTACTGAATGTCATCTTGATGTAAGTGATGTGTCATCAATGTTGTAGAGTGTTGAGATATATGTAGATTGTCTTGGTGAATTGAGTTGTGGAAAGCAGAAAGTTTTGGGAAAGAAAGTGACTTGTGTTTTGGAAAAAAAAAGTTGTTGACTGACAAAATTACGACATACAATTACACTCAACGCCATACAAACCTAATCAATACTTAGTGACAAGCAGGCACACCACATCAAATAGACGCTAATTTATTTCCTCCAAAAACAAAGCAGGTTTTCCGTACCATCTGAAACCCTTGCGCGTAGAGGTCATTTGTGTTTCGAAGTAGCGACCCTACAGTTCCTAGGCCCGATTTCCAACCGTTCTTCACCGCATCCAGGGCACTTGAGTATATTTTTCTTTCATATACTTTAAGGATGCAAATTTAGGCACGTATTGTCAATAGAACACAATTGTAAATTGTTTACTTTACTAACCACTTATAACAAATTGTGTGGCTGGTATTTCATTTGCATTTTCCATCATGTCTTCATTAAATGATTTCATCGATATAGGGTTAAAATTACAGTTGACAGGTGATGAGTTAACAAAGTGGAGTGAGAAGAAATACTCTGAATACCTACTAGTACAGGAGAAAGCTAATGAACGCGATGAAAGAGCGGCTGAAAGAGCAGCAAAACAAGCAGAACTGGCTGCAAAGACAAAGCAAGCCGAATTAGATATTGAACTTAAGAAAGCAGAAATGGAACGAGAAACAGAATTAAAGAAGGCAGAAATAACAGCTCAGAGTAAGAGAGAAGAACTGGAGTTACAGTTAAAGATGAAACAACTTGATACTGAGACTGCCATTAACAAAGAGTCTAAGAAATCTGAGAGACTGGAGAAAGAAAACCAGTACAAGAAATATCAAGGTATTGTACGTAATTATACCTCGGGTGACTGCATTGCAGCCTATACCCAACATTTTGAGACTTTAATGGAACATTACCAGGTTCCACTGTCTGAATGGAATATTGTTTATATGAGGAGTTTATCAGGGGAGCCTCTTATAGTCATTGAGACCATCCACAAAGACCTCAGAAAAGATTACCATTATCTGACAGCAAAGATTATGGCACATTTTATGTTAGATGAGGCAGGTTACAGAGAACAACTCAGCAAGTTGAGCCCAAAACCGACTCAAACGTTCTCTGATTACCTCTGCTTAGTCCGAGATATATTTACCAAATGGACTTCAGCAGCTAAAATTGACAAAAATTATCAAAGATTAGAAGATCTGATCATTAGAGATAAAGTCATTTCATCCATTCCATCAGCATTTGAAACTTTTTTGCAGGAGAATGAATGCACTAGTGTAGATGAGATTGAGAGACGTGGTTCGGCGTATTACACAGCCAACAAACATTGTTTTGCCAGTGAAGCTACTGACATAAATTTTGTAGCATCGGCTAACTATGACAAACCCTATAGTAGGCAGAAACCTCATAGGCCTACATCTGAGAAGTATAATCACTGTAAATATTGTAAAATTTCACATCATCAAGGTGAGATGTGCGACAAGAACCCCGCATATCATACTTATCTACAAAACATGGTAAACAGACAAGATAAGGAGCGTAGATCCTTCAGAAATTTGCGTAAATGTTTCCTCTGTAAGGCGTACGGACATTATCGCCATGATTGTAAAGGTAGGCAAATGACCAACAAAGCAAATGCCGCCTTGTTTGACAGTTCATCGTCAGATGAAGAACAATCAGAGAATCATCCTGTGAACTCAGCACAGGCTTTTGACATGTTTAACGCAAATAAATGTACTGTTTGTAACACCTTTTATGAAGATGGCATTTTAACATGCGGCCACTCCATTCCTATTGCCAATGAAGAAGCTAATTTGGTAGTAGATTCTAAAGGCAGGATAAACATCCATCACGGATATGTGAATGGCAAGTCTGCTACAGTCCTTCGGGACACGGGAAGCTCACTGATTGGTCTGAAGAGAACGTTCATAATGCCTACAGACTATACAGGCAGGCACGTAACATGCAGAACATTCTCTGGCAATATTGAAAAGTACCCACTAGCATGGGCATATATTGAAACACCTTTCCTCACTGGGAAAGTAAAGTGCGCTGCATTAACAAACCCATTGTGTGATATAATAATTGGAAATTTACCAGAGGTGAATGATAAACCTCATGACATAACATCTCTGTGTATTGATGATAGCATAACATCACCATCTAATGTCATCATTGATAATGTTACATCACCTATTGAATGTATGGTAGCTAATGTAGCACTAAGATCTCATGACATCATTGATAACATTGTTTCATCACCATCTGATATCATTGAATGTGTGAACGCAGTAACCAGATCTACTGCTAGAGTGCAAGATGAAAGTAATCAAACTGAGGCTATACAAATTGACATAAGCCTGGGTCATTGACATTGAGTTGAGTGACCGGGCATGAGGAAGAATGGAGATGAGAGTGGGAGACAGTAAAGTGACTGACCTGGCTACGAGGAAAACAATCAACCCTCAGAAATAATGGGGCGGATATGAGTGGAAATCCCCAGGGGGGATGGGTCGAAAGAGAGTTGTGTGTTGTGTGAAGTGAGGAGACTGAAAAGTCAGTGAGAGAAGAGACCGACTGCGGGTCAGGTCGTTTAAGAGAGAGCTCCGTGTTGTGTTGTTCTTCTAGTTGTGAAGACAGGCCTGAACCCAGAGTGGGTTCTGTATTGAGTGTAGGCCTGAACCCAGAGTGGGTTCTATAGTTGAGCAGTGGCTCCAACCCAATGTGTGGGTTGTATTGTGGGAGATCCAGCCGTGGATAGTAGCTGGATTACCTGTCTTGTGGATTGAGATTAGAAGCCAGCCGTGAGAAGGCATTGATGTGTGCTGGTTAAATTGTGAGGAGGATATTTATATTCTATGGATTACGTTATGTTTCTGGATGTATAAACCTGTTCCGTTTGTCCGTCTTATTTCTGTAATAAAGGATTATGTGCGCCAACGGAATCTTGTTTAATGCCTGGTGAATATGCACTGCGGGGGTGAGTTACATTGCAAGACAGATATCTCCATTGACACACCATGAGTATCGTTACCTAGACAACGACCATCACACAATAATATCATGAGCATATCATCGTAAGAACTTCGTGATATTATCATCAAGGAGACGTGTGACATCTGGGCGCTCGTCACTTAGTAAGGAGTATCTGAGGGCTACGTCCGATTAAGAACATTATAGACAGTGTTGTCATTCTGAGATGTTTGTGGGCTCTTCGCGGAGAGAGGGTGGACAGCGGAGTGTGTCCACCTGTATAAACACTGAGTGTGTCTCCGTGCGGGAACTGGCTACAGCAGTTCACGTCAAGCCCACTACAGGTGAATTGGAACCAACCATATCGCTAAAGCGAGTGGGGGTGTCAAAAAACAGCGGCAGCACAAAAGTCGGTGATAAAGACACGCCATACAGACTAACCGGGAGAGTCCATTACGGTGACAGGTAAATTTGATACCAGGCAGGAGGACTGAAACCAGCAGACGCGGCGATGAAAGACCAGTGTTGAATCCAGAGTGGCGAGGGCAGCGTGTGTGTGTGTGTAGAACATCCGCTGTCGGTGATAATGACAGGATTGGGAACCAAAGATAATTGACAGGTGTGTGTGTGCTGGAGGCAAGCGCACTGTGTTGTTGCAAGTTGACTGGTCAAGATTATTCGACGCAGTAAAGAGGACGGGTGGGTACACCAGCGTCCAGGTACTGGGGAAGTACATGTTTGGAAAACAGAGAAAAAGTGGCAGTCGCTGATTTGACGGACAGTTGACTGAAGGGGATAGTAACGGTACCCCTACCGCAGCCGGGTGGGGCTGTCAAGTTTGTGTGAAAACTGTTTTACGGAGGAATTTTTCACTGAGAGTGATAAAGAGAAATTAGGTTGACCTTGGAAGGCAAGGCTGTTTAACAGTAAGCAGTTACTGAGGTACTGACTGGAGGTGTCCGGCAAGGTCAAGGCCGTGGACAGTGGAAAGTTACTGAGATGTTCCATAGTGGAACTGGATAAACAAGCTGTTTTGTGTGAAACAAGACTTTATGTTCGGCTTTGTTAAAAGCCCTTTGTGTTCATTACCTTATAATCAGCAAACATTTTGTCAACGATTGATGACGTGGCATCTCCGCGAACATAGTTGCATACAGTTGCCAAAAAGAACTGACTGTACAGAGTGAAAGCGTTGAACATTTATTGCCATTATTTTGGTCTTTTCTTTTGGTGAATCTATAACATATATGATACAGCAAAGCGCCATCTCCGCAACGAGAGTAACAACATATCGAAAGAACACTTTGGATAATTATTATTACCGTCAACGTTTCCGATAGTTGGAACTTTTGATCACCACGTGAATTCAGGAACCACTCAACAAAACAACAAGTCGCTTTGAAATCTAGCGTCGTAATCATTTCGGAGAATGTAACACAGACATTTCCAGCATATTGTGAAAAACTATTAACAGCAAAATAAGAACTTGTGGCGACGGATTTATGGGCACATGTTTGTCGGCCAACGAGTTGGACATTCTGTTTGCTGCTCATTGTCTTATAAATATTGTTTTCGGTTGTTAAGCTGTTACTTGTATGTGGTCCAGTGTTTGTCAAGAGTAGGAGATTTTTGGGGTGTTTCTCGAGAGTCGGGATACAGCACACAAATATATATTCTTTCTGGTGCTTACGATATTTTTGTAAGAAAAACGTTAATGAGTTGACGTATCGTGCAGGGGCATTGAAATAGTCTTAACCAATATCTAGAGCCGAGTTGTCTGACGTCAGATTTGTGTATATGTTGATGCTATAAATTGTTTTTGTTTCTCTTTCTTTTCGTTATATTTACATATAATATTTGTTGTGTTCGGATATATGTTTTTATTGTGATCTTTCGTCATTTCTGCTGTCTAGTGGTCTTGGTCAATTTATATTTATATTTTACGCGCACTGTGGGTGTCTCTACACAAGCTTGTGGTTGTTACTGTGGTTTATTTTCTGTGTGATCATCGTCTCCGTGTACTCAGCTTGTGAAGTCTAGCGTTGGATAGTCATCACTTAGTGTTATCATCCATTTGTTTGTATATGTATTTATATGTATGTTTAACAATATTTCCAGGGACTTTATGAACTTTTGGTCATAGATATATAGATATAAGGGAGTATAGGTGATACTTCCCCCCACTACCTAGTGCTTATAGAGTGACTGGGTGAGTACAGAGTGATATTGGAGCACTACGGATTTACGTACACAGGGAGTGCGGGTGTACTTAGGGAAGTGACACAAAGACTAACAGCAGAGTCTTTACATTTATAATTGGCTGACAGACAGCAACGTGTCCACAAGTACAAGATGCCTACTTTAATGGATTATATTGAAGCAGGTGAAAGAATAGGCCTGAAAGGTAAAGAGTTACAGGAGTATGCAGAAGCGAAAGAACAAAAGCAGACGGAAAGAGAGGAGAGGCATAATGAACGCGAGGCAAAACGTCTACAGGAAGTAAAGTTAGCTGAAATAGAAAACAAGCGTCTACAGGAAGAGAAAGAGACGCAAGTAAAACTAGCTGAAATGGAAAACAAGCGTCTACAGGAAGAGAAAGAGACGCAAGTAAAACTAGCTGAAATGGAAAACAAGCGTCTACAGGAAGAGACACAAGTAAAACTAGCTGAAATGGAAAACAAACGTCTACAGGAAGTAAAGTTAGCTGAAATAGAAAACAAGCGTCTACAGGAAGAGACACAAGTAAAACTAGCTGAAATCGAGTTAAGAAAACTAGAACTATCTTCGAAAAGTCAAAGTGAGGAAAGCAGAAAACCGTCGCAGTCGTCACAGAGATTGAAACTGCCATACTTTACGGACCGGGATTGTCTTGAGGCCTATCTTGGGAGATTAGAATCGTCTGTAAAAACATTAGGCATTCCAGAGGCAGAGTATGCGATGCGACTTGGCGAATTTCTTACGGGCAAGGCACTAGACACCATGTTCAATTTACCTGTAGAAGAAAGGAACAATTACACTATCTTACGTCAACGTTTGCTGACAAAGTTCCAACTCACTGAGCATGGATATAGGACAAAGTTTAGACAGTTAGTGCCAGAGACAAATCAAGATTTCACAGACTTTGTTAACACTGTAAAGAATGCATTTAACAAATGGATGGAGCTTGCAGAAGTAGGGAAAGATTTTAATAAATTAGTAGATCTAATGTTAAGAGACAAGGTAGTATCTGCATGCAATTCTAATTTAGTGGCGTTCTTTGAGGAACGGAAGCCAAAGGACATAGACACAATGTCTCAGTTAGGGCAAAACTACATGACTGCACATCCTAACGTATCTATTGGGAAACTAATGAGTGAGGAAATAGTCTGTGCAGCGTACACTAAACAGGACCAGAATCCAGTCATCAGACCAAGGGCGAAAAGTGTGGATTCAGCACAGAAAGGTGAGCAGCAAGAACTTCAAGATAATGGTTTCCGAGGAAACAATGTTGGTAGAGTAGGACGGTACCCATATAGAAGAGGGAACTTCCAGAGACGTCCAAATTATGCCGGATGTTGGAATTGTGGGAGCTGGAGACACAGGGCAGCAGAGTGTGGATGCACAACCAGCAGATGGACCAACGAACAACACTCAAAGGGAGATTACTTGTTTCAAATGTGGAAAGAAGGGGCATATCAGCCATCAATGTAGGATGAGAGAAACAGAGCACTCAAATGCAGCGCAAGTAATTGAGACGCTGAACAATGAAGATTGTAGTGGGTGCAAACCTCTTTTTGAAAAAGACAGTCAGCCAGTCCTAATATGTGGTCATACAGTAAAAGCAGGATCAGCAGTGCATGAAGGAGGAAGTCTGAAGCTGCATCAGGGATTTGTCAATGATAGACCAGCGTTAACAATTAGGGATTCCGGATGTACGTCTATCGGATTGAGGAGAAGTTTAATAGATCCCTCGGATTATACAGGGAAAAAGATTAGATGCATAACAGTTCAACGGCACAGTAGAGTTCTACCCAGTAGCCATAATAACAGTAAAAACACCATATATCACTGGAAGAGTGACAGCGTGTGTTCTGGACTCACCAGTGGCTGATTTGATCATAGGAAATGTTATAGGAGTTAAAGATTGTACAGAAGAGGAAGTAGTTTATTGGACCGAAAATATAGTGTAAGCAGTAACGAGGTAGTTACCACAAGAGAACCTAAATTGGAGAGTATAGCTGAGGTAGGAGAGGCACTTGAAGTAGACACAGGAACTCAGGACAAGGATAGTACAGCGGAGCAGATGAGAGTGGATCCCATATATAGTGCTAGTGAATCCCAGAGACAAGATACTACTCTGAACAAATGTTCCCAAGGGTGTAGGAGAGTAGAACATAGGCAGTCAAAGAAAGGTAGATGGTGCTTCGAGAGGAAGAACAATGTTCTCACTCGCAGGTTTTCAGAGAGCAGAACTGCACGTGGGCAAGGAGCAGTACCTTTAGCACATAGAGACCGATATACTAGAACAGCTCAGGATAGTGCATGTGCAGGGCACATAGGCAAAAGGCGTATGCAGCAGAAAGCAAGGTGCCAGGTATATGGGCCAAGATTGAATAAAGAGCTCAGACTAAACAGAGACTCAAGTGTAACGGTGCAATATGCAGATAGGAAAGTTGAGTCAGGTCAAAAAGAGTTTTCGCGACATTACTGACCCAGGGCTAGGGATAGCAAACAGATGTTGTAATTGTAGAGGTACCATGAGTCATGGGTACATGAAAGGTAGACACAGCATCGACAGGAATCAGAGGAGGGTTAATGCAAGAACAGAACCACCTGATATAGGGTCGGTACACAAATAGTATTGTGTGGTCGTAAAGTAGTAAGAGACCTGTGGGTACATGAGTATATGCTTTTCTATGATGTATTATTATTATTATGTGATGTATTAGTTCATGCATTGATACACAAGATAGATGGGTGTATTTATGTGTGATGAATATAGGAGTGTAATATGAGCATTTGATGTATTATGTAGTGTGGTAGCTAGAGTAAGTTGCAACCATACTTAGGGCTACCCAGGCTATATGTCTGGGTCACATGTTTAGTAAGTTTTAGTCTCCCAATATTTGAAAACGAAGTTTTCTTTTAAGAGGGGGGTGATGACATAAGCCTGGGTCATTGACATTGAGTTGAGTGACCGGGCATGAGGAAGAATGGAGATGAGAGTGGGAGACAGTAAAGTGACTGACCTGGCTACGAGGAAAACAATCAACCCTCAGAAATAATGGGGCGGATATGAGTGGAAATCCCCAGGGGGGGATGGGTCGAAAGAGAGTTGTGTGTTGTGTGAAGTGAGGAGACTGAAAAGTCAGTGAGAGAAGAGACCGACTGCGGGTCAGGTCGTTTAAGAGAGAGCTCCGTGTTGTGTTGTTCTTCTAGTTGTGAAGACAGGCCTGAACCCAGAGTGGGTTCTGTATTGAGTGTAGGCCTGAACCCAGAGTGGGTTCTATAGTTGAGCAGTGACTCCAACCCAATGTGTGGGTTGTATTGTGGGAGATCCAGCCGTGGATAGTAGCTGGATTACCTGTCTTGTGGATTGAGATTAGAAGCCAGCCGTGAGAAGGCATTGATGTGTGCTGGTTAAATTGTGAGGAGGATATTTATATTCTATGGATTACGTTATGTTTCTGGATGTATAAACCTGTTCCGTTTGTCCGTCTTATTTCTGTAATAAAGGATTATGTGCGCCAACGGAATCTTGTTTAATGCCTGGTGAATATGCACTGCGGGGGTGAGTTACATTGCAAGACAGATATCTCCATTGACACACCATGAGTATCGTTACCTAGACAACGACCATCACACAATAATATCATGAGCATATCATCGTAAGAACTTCGTGATATTATCATCAAGGAGACGTGTGACACAAATGCTTAGCCCAGTATCACTACCTACTAACACCATGAAGGCGACGTTTGTAACAGCTCAAAAGGCTGACCCTTCATTGTCAAAATATTTTAATCTGATCGGCCAAAAGCCAAAGGTAACCAAGAATGCAAAATGGCATTTTGCTATGAAAATGATATCCTCACTAGGTATTATACCAGAGGTGACAACACAACAGAGCAAACTGTTTTGCCAACTAATTATCGTAAGCAAGCCTTACATCTTGCCCATGATATACCTCTTGCAGGGCATATGGCATACGCTAAGACCAGATCAAGATTATTAACACAGTTTCATTGGCCCAAATTTTGCAATGACATTAAACAATATTGCAGAAGTTGTGACATCTGCCAAAAACTGGTTAAAAAAGGTAAGCACCCACAGGCAAAGTTACAAGTTACTGACTTAGCCAGTCGACCTTTTGAAAAATTATCTGTCGACATAGTGGGCCCTCTCAATCATACAACAACTAGAGGGAATAAATATATTCTAACTGTCATTGATCAATGTAGCCGCTGGCCGGAAGCTATTCCGCTAAAGAACATAACTGCAATGATATAATGGAAGTTTTCTTCCATATTTTTTCTCGGATAGGATTTCCAGACACTATCCAATCAGATAGGGGCACTCAGTTTATCGCCGCATCTACCCAAGCTTTCACCAAAATGTTGGGAGTGAAGCAATGTTTCAATTCCCGTACCATCCTCACTCTAGTGGAATTATAGAAAAATTTAACGGCGATTTAAAGCACATGCTTGCAAAAGTCACGCAAGAGCACCCCAATAACTGGGATGTATATCTACCAGCTATTCTTTTTGCTTTATCGCGAAGGTACCACATTCTAGTACCGGTTTCTCTCCTTTGAACTTATCTATGGTGCCAAACCACGTGGCCCATTAACTATTTATCATCAAATGTTAACTGACTCCACTCCAGTACTTAAACCCATATCATCATACGTATACGTTACATCATTGCGTGAAAGAATCATCAAATCTTGTATAATTTGCAAAGAATGCTCTCGTTCATCCGGAATGTTTTCTTTCTTTTTCAGACGTAATGCTGTGTCTCGTTAGGCACCCTTGGGCCAAACCCTTAGGCCAACACATCCGACTTTAGCGTGCGGTATTAATCAGGTTAGCATTCCTGGGGGACTCTCACTGTTGTGGTGCCGTCCACATCCCTGCTGGTCATGTTAGGAACGGTCGAAGACCTTCAAGGGAAATCAGGGGCAGTCCAGGGGCATTTTCCGCCATCCAAAGAGGCTTCCATAATTGCAAAGCCGGACACATAGCGCTTTGTACTGTGCTCACCACAAGAAATCACCACGTCCTGCACATGGTACTTCATTCCTCACTTCCATGTAATGGCGTTTCGTCGCACAGGCCGCTCCGGCACAAACCAGGGATGGTCGTCATCTGCAGACGACATCCACTCTGCAAGCTTTGCTTCGACTTCCACGTGATGGATTCGCTAGCCAAGCGTTCCATTTCGTGTTAATGAGATATTTTTCACATCTTGACTACACACACTCAATGAGCAAGTACAGACTTGTGGCCAGTGGGACTCTGTTTTCACTTAGTAACGCTCACGAGGTTAGGCTGCATATGCTGCCATCTCAGCATCTTACCTCCGTGCAGCAGAGAGTGAGTAACGGCCAGGCCTCTCATAGGGCGATCCGTCAAATCTCTCATCTGAGAGCATAGAAAGTGTCTGAACTAAGCGTGTAGCAGGCTCAGCATCTCACCTCATTTAGTAGTGGGTGAGTATCGTCCGCCTCACATCCGGGGGATATTGGCTCATAGGCGTCAGCCATATCCTCAGCTGAAGGCATAGATGTGTGTCATGACCAAGAATGTAGTGCATCATGCGCCTGATTCGGACTTTGGGTGCAATGGATTTGCTTTGACTGCCTGTCCACAGTCTACCTGCCAGAGCAGCTGGTGTGGTGTCTCTCTTGGTCTGGTTCCTATCACTGAGCTATGCCGACAGTGGCATAGCTCTCGGGGTCATTGGAACACGCAAGCCCCTTTACCACGCAAGGTAGAGACACACGTCAGAGGGGCAATGAGATACTACACAAACAGATGTAGAAATTGTACCAAAGGGATTGTCAGAGTCTAGAGGAGTGCAGTGATGCAGTGACATCGTTACGCCCGCCAGGCGACTTAGTCCCAGCAGGGATGCCGTAACTTCGTTACGCCGCCAGGCGAGTAGTAGTTACCTGCCCGCGAGGTTGCTGGCTGGACGAGACGGCCAGCGGTCAGGCAAGGACGACGCAAGACGCAGCATGCCTCGTGAAGCCACTTCAGGTGGGAGGCAAGTTGCGAGCTATAGGCAGACAGCTCTGGGACGTTGACTCGACTGGATGCATGATGAGAGAAAGGCTTGTGTGGTTTCTGTGCCTGAAAGTCGAGTGTCTGGACATCTTGAGAGATAGACTGTGAGCGTATTGTGTATGTAAGTGTATTGAAGTGTCAAGTATATCTTGTAGTGATCATCGTACTGTATATGATCTGTAAATAAATCCATTGAACGTTGTGGTCGTTGAGTCTCAAGTCAAATCACGTTTGTACTTTGTACTGTCTCACATGTGTTAGGTTAGCAAGCCAAGTTTAAGACCCTGACATGTGTGGACGTGGGGCTACGTCCGGCTTTGAAATGAACGTGTTTATGTGATGAACATTAAAACTAGAGTTTGTGAACTTAGAATTTTTGTCAAACTTTATAGTACATGTAAATGTGATTGTGAAGGCTCATGTTGATATATACTACATTATTAAAAATGGAGACTAATGTAAACGTACAGTGCATACATATTGTTTGATCTGTAAACGTGTAAAACAGTTGTGATTGTTGAACTGTCACCGTTTTGACCTTGTCGACATTGTTGATCTTGGTCGCCATTGTGACCTTGTCGCCATCTTGTAAAACTTGATGTCTATGTCCTTACTGAATGTCATCTTGATGTAAGTGATGTGTCATCAATGTTGTTAGAGTGTTGAGATATATGTAGATTGTCTTGGTGAATTGAGTTGTGGAAAGCAGAAAGTTTGGGAAAGAAAGTGACTTGTGTTTTTGGAAAAAAGTGTTGACTGACAAATTACGACATACAATTACACTCACGCCATACAAACTAATCAATACTTAGTGACAAGCAGGCACACCACATCAAATAGACGCTAATTATTTCCTCCAAAAACAAGCAGGTTTTCCGTACCATCTGAAGCCCTTGCGCGTAGAGGTCATTTGTGTTCGAAGTAGCGACCCTACAGTTCTAGGCCGATTTCCAACCGTTCTTCACCGCATCCATGGCAAATTGAGTATATTTTTCTTTCATATACTTTAAGGATGCAAATTAGGCACGTATGTCAATAGAACACAATTGTAACATGGTTTACTTTACTAACCACTTATACAAATTGTGGGCTGGTATTTCATTTGCATTTTCCATCATGTCTCATTAAATGATTTCATCGATATAGGGTTAAATTACAGTGACAGGTGATGAGTAACAAAGTGGAGTGAGGGAGAAATACTCTGAATACCTACTAGTACAGGAGAAGCTAATGAAACGCGATGAAGAGCGGCTGAAAGAGCAGCAAAACAAGCAGAATGGCTGCAAAGACAAAGCAAGCCGAATTAGATATTGAACTTAAGAAAGCAGAAATGAACGAGAAACAGAATTAAAGAGGCAGAAATAACAGCTCAGAGTAAGAGAGAAGAACTGATTACAGTTAAAGATGAAACAACTGATACTGAGATGCCATTAACAAAGAGTCTAACAAATCTGAGAGACGGAGAAAGAAAACCCAGTACAAGAAATATCAAGGTATTGTACGTAATTATACCTAGGGTGACTGCATTGCAGCCTATACCCAACATTTTGAGACTTTAATGGAACATTACCAGGTTCACTGTCTGAATGGAATATTGTTTATATGAGGAGTCTATCAGGGGAGCCTCTTTAGTCATTGAGACCATCCACAAGACCTCAGAGAAGATTACCATTATTGACAGCAAAGATATGGCACATTTATGTTAGATGAGCAGGTTACAGAGAACAACTCAGCAGTTGAGCCCAAAACCGACTCAAACGTTCTCTGATTACCTCTGCTTAGTCCGAGATATATTACCAAATGGACTTCAGCAGCTAAATTGACAAAATTATCAAAGATTAGAAGATCTGATCATTAGAGATAAAGTCATTTCATCATTCCATCAGCATTTTGAAACTTTTTGCAGGAGAATGAATGCACTAGTGTAGATGAGATGAGAGACGTGGGTCGGGTATTACACAGCCAACAAACATTGGTTTTTGCCAGTGAAGCTACTGACAAAATTTTGTAGCATCGGCTAACTATGACAAACCCTATAGTAGGCAGAAACCTCATAGCCTACATCTGAGAAGTATAATCACTGTAAATATTGTAAAATTTCACATCATCAGGGAGATGTGCGACAAGAACCGCATATCATACTATCTACAAACATGGTAAACAGACAAGATAAGGAGCGTAGATCCTTCAGAATTTGCGTAATGTTTCTCTGTAAGCGTACGGACATTATCGCCATGATTGTAAAGGTAGGCAATGACCAACAAAGCAAATGCCGCTTGTTGGACAGTTCATCGTCAGATGAAGAACAATCAGAGAATCATCCTGTGAACTCAGCACAGGCTTTGACATGTTTAACGCACAATAAATGTACTGTTTGAACACCTTTTATGAAGATGGCATTTAACATGCGGCACTCCATTCCTATTGCCAATGAAGAAGCTAATGTTGGAGTAGATTCTAAAGGCAGGATAAACATCATCACGATATGTGAATGGCAAGTCTGCTACAGTCTTCGGGACACGGGAAGCTCACTGATTGGTCTGAAGAGAACGTTCATAATGCCTACAGACTATACAGGCAGCACGTAACATGCAGAACATCTCTGGCAATATTGAAAAGTACCCACTAGACATGGGCATATATTGAAACACCTTCTCACTGGAAAGTAAAGTGCGCTGCATTAACAAACCATTGTGTGATATAATATTGGAAATTTACCAGAGGTGAATGATAACCTCATGACATAACATCGCTGTGTATTGATGATAGCATACATCACCATCTAATGTCATCATTGATAATGTACTCACCCTATTGATGTATGTAGCTAATGTAGCACTAAGATCCATGACATCATTGATAACATCGTTCATCACCATCTGATATCATTGATGTGTGAACGCAGTAACCAGATCTACTGCTAGAGTGCAGATGAAAGTAATCAAACTGAGCTATACAATGACATAAGCCTGGGTCATTGACATTGAGTTGAGTGACCGGGCATGAGGAGAATGGAGATGAGAGTGGGAGACAGAAAGTGACTGACCTGCCTACGAGGAAACAATCAACCCTCAGAATAATGGGGCGGATATGAGTGGAAATCCCCAGTGTGATGGGTCGAAAGAGAGTTGTGTGTTGTGTGAGTGAGGAGACTGAAAAGTCAGTAAGAGAAGAGACCGACTGCGGGTCAGTGCGTTTAAGAGAGAGCTCCGTGTTGTGTTTGTTCTTCCTAGTTGTGAAGACAGGCCTGAACCCAGAGTGGGTTCTGTATTGAGTGTAGGCCTGAACCCAGAGTGGGTTCTATAGTTGAGCAGTGGCTCCATCCCAATGTGTGGGTTTGTATTGTGGGAGATCCAGCCGTGGATAGTAGCTGGATTACCTGTCTTGTGGATTGAGATTAGAAGCCAGCCGTGAGAAGGCATTGATGTGTGCTGGTTAAATTGTGATTAGGATATTTATATTCTATGGATTACGTTATGTTTCTGGATGTATAAACCTGTTCCGTTTGTCCGTCTTATTTCTGTAATAAAGGATTATGTGCGCCAACGGAATCTTGTTTTAATGCCTGGGTGAATATGCACTGCGGGGGTGAGTTACATTGCAAGACAGATATCTCCATTGACACACCAGAGTATCGTTACCTAGACAACGACCATCACACAATAATATCATGAGCATATCATCGTAAGACTTCGTGATATTATCATCAAGGAGACGTGTGACACAAATGCTTAGCCAGTATCACTACCTACTAACACCATGAGGCGACGTTTGTAACAGCTCAAAGGCTGACCTTCATTGTCAAAATATTTAATCTGATCGGCCAAAGCAAAGTAAACCAGAATGCAAAATGGCATTTTGCTGTGAAAAATGATATCCTCACTAGGTATTATACCAGAGGTGACAACACAACAAGCAACTGTTTTGCCAACTAATTATCGTAGCAAGTCTTACATCTTGCCCATGATATACCTCTTGCAGGGCATATGGCATACGCTAGACCAGATCAAGATTATTAACACAGTTTCATTGGCCCAAATTTTGCAATGACATTAAAATATTGCAGAAGTTGTGACATCTGCAAAAACTGGTAAAAAAAAGTAAGCACCCACAGCAAGTTACAAGTACTGACTTAGCCAGTCGAACCTTTTGAAAATTATCTGTCGACATAGTGGGCCCTCTCATCATACAACACTAGAGGAATAAATATATTCTAACTGTCATTGATTCAATGTACCGCTGGCCGGAGCTATTCCGCTAAAGAACATAACTGCCAATGATATATGGAGTTTTCTTCCATATTTTTTCTCGATAGGATTTTCCAGACACTATCCAATCAGATATGCACTCAGTTTATCGCCGCATCTACCCAAGCTTTCACCAAAATGTTGGGAGTGACGCAATGTTTCAATTCCCCGTACATCCTCACTCTAGTGAATTATAGAAAAATTTAACGGCGATTTAAAGCACATGCTTGCAAAAAGTCACGCAGAGCACCCCATACTGGGATGTATATCTACCAGCTATTCTTTTGCTTATCGCGAGGTACACATTCTAGTACCGGTTTCTCTCTTTGAACTTATCTATGGTGCAAACCACGTGCCCATTAACTATTTATCATCAAATGTTAACTGACTCCACTCCAGTACTTAAACCATATCATCATCACTTATACGTTACACATCTTGCGTGAAAGAATCATCAAATCTGTATAATTGCAAAGAATGCTCTCGTTCATCCGAATGTTTTCTTTTCTTTTTCAGACGTAATTGCTGTGTCTCGTTGGCACCCTTGGCCAAAACCCTTAGGCCACACATCCGACGTTTAGCGTGCGGTTTTAATCAGGTTAGCATTCCTGGGGGACTCTCACTGTTGTGGTGCCGTCCACATCCCGCTGGTCATGTTAGAACGGTCGAAGACCTTCAAGGGAATCAGGTGCAGTCAGTGGCATTTTCCGCCATCCAAAGAGGCTTCCATAATTGCAAAGCGACACATAGCGCTTGGTACTGTGCTCACCCAAGAAATCACCACGTCCTGCACATGGTTACTTTAATTCCTCACTTCCATGTAATGGGCGTTTCGTTCGCCACAGGCCGCTCCCGGCACAAACCAGGATGGTCGTCAGTCTGCAGACACATCCACTCAGCAAGCTTTTGCTTCGGACTTCCACGTTGATGGATTCGCTAGCCAAGCGTTCCATTTCGTGTAATGAGATATTTTTCCACCTTTGACACACACTCAAGAGCAAGTACAGACGTGTGGCCAGTGGGACTCTGTTTTCACCTTAGTAACGCTCACGAGGTAGGCTGCATATGCTGCAATCTCAGCATCTACCTCCGTGCAGCAGGAGTGAGTAACGCCAGGCCCTCTCATCAGGGCGATCCGTCAATCTCTCATCTGAGAGCCATAGAAAGTGGTCTGAACTAAGCGTGTAGCAGCTCAGCATCTCACCTCATTTAGTAGTGGGTGAGTATCGGTCCGGCCCTCACATCCGGGGGATATTGGCTCATAGGCGTTCAGCCATATCCCCTCAGCTGAAGGCCATAGAATGTGTGTCATGAACAAGACTGTTAGTGGCATCATGCGCCTGATCGGACTTTGGGTGTGCATGGATTTGCTTTGACTGCCTGTCCACAGTCTACTGCAGAGCACTGGTGTGTGTCTCTTGGTCTGTTCCTATCACTTGAGCTATGCCGACAGTGCATAGCTCTCGGTCATTGGAACACGCAAGCCTTTACCACGGCAAGGTAGAGACATGTCAGAGGGGCAATGAGATACTACACAAACAGACTGTAGAATGTACCAAGGGATTGTCAAGTCTAGATGTAGTGCAGTGATGCGTGACATCGTTCACGCCCGCCAGGCGACTTAGTCCCCAGCAGGATGCCGTAACTTCGTTACGGCGCCAGGCGAGTAGTATTACCTGCCCGCGAGGTTGCGTGGCTGACGAGACGCCAGCGGTCAGGCAAGTACGACGCAGACGTACGCATGCCTCGTGAGCCACTCAGGTGGGAGGCAAGTGCGAGCTATAGGCATACAGCTCTGGGACGTTGACTCGACTGGATGCATGATGAGGAGAAAGGCGTTGTGTGTGTTTCTGTGCCTGAGTCGAGAGTCGGACATCTTGAGATGAAGACTGTGAGCTGTATTGTGTATGTAAGTGTAGTGAAGTGTCAAGTATATCTTGTAGTGATCATCGTACTGTAATGATCTGTAAATAAATCCATGAACGTTGTGTCGTGAGTCTCAGTCAAATCACGTTTGACTTGTACTGTCTCACATGTGGTAGGTTAGCAAGCCAAGTTTAAGACCCTGACATGTGTGACGTGGGGGCTCGTCCGGCTTGAAATGAACGTGTTTATGTGTATGACATTAAAACTAGAGTTGTGAACTTAGAATTTTGTCAAACTTTATAGTACATGTAAATGTGATTGTTGAAGGCTCATGTTGATATATTACTACATTATTTAAACATGGAGACTAAATGTAAACGTACAGTGCATACATATTGTTTGATCTTGTAAACGTGTAAAACAGTTGTGATTGTTGAACTTGTCACCGTTTTGACCTTGTCGACATTGTGATCTTGTCGCCATTGTGACCTTGTCGCCATCTTGTAAAACTTGAGTTCTATGTCCTTACTGAATGTCATCTTGATGTAAGTGATGTGTCATCAATGTTGTAGAGTGTTGAGATATATGTAGATTGTCTTGGTGAATTGAGTTGTGGAAAGCAGAAAATTTTGGGAAAGAAAGTGACTTGTGTTTTGGAAAAAAAAGTGTTGACTGACAAAATTACGACATACAATTACACTCAACGCCATACAAACCTAATCAATACTTAGTGACAAGCAGGCACACCACATCAAATAGACGCTAATTTATTTCCTCCAAAACAAAGCAGGTTTTCCGTACCATCTGAAGCCCTTGCGCGTAGAGGTCATTTTGTGTTTCGAAGTAGCGACCCTACAGTTCCTAGGCCGATTTCCAACCGTTCTTCACCGCATCCAGGGCACTTGAGTATATTTTCTTTCATATACTTTAAGGATGCAAATTTAGGCACGTATTGTCAATAGAACACAATTGTAAATTGTTACTTTACTAACCACTTATAACAAATTGTGTGGCTGGTATTTCATTTGCATTTTCCATCATGTCTTCATTAAATGATTTCATCGATATAGGGTTAAAATTACAGTTGACAGGTGATGAGTTAACAAAGTGGAGTGAGAAGAAATACTCTGAATACCTACTAGTACAGGAGAAAGCTAATGAACGCGATGAAAGAGCGGCTGAAAGAGCAGCAAAACAAGCAGAACTGGCTGCAAAGACAAAGCAAGCCGAATTAGATATTGAACTTAAGAAAGCAGAAATGGAACGAGAAACAGAATTAAAGAAGGCAGAAATAACAGCTCAGAGTAAGAGAGAAGAACTGGAGTTACAGTTAAAGATGAAACAACTTGATACTGAGACTGCCATTAACAAAGAGTCTAACAAATCTGAGAGACTGGAGAAAGAAAACCAGTACAAGAAATATCAAGGTATTGTAACGTAATTATACCTCGGGTGACTGCATTGCAGCCTATACCCAACATTTTGAGACTTTAATGGAACATTACCAGGTTCCACTGTCTGAATGGAATATTGTTTATATGAGGAGTTTATCAGGGGAGCCTCTTATAGTCATTGAGACCATCCACAAAGACCTCAGAAAAGATTACCATTATCTGACAGCAAAGATTATGGCACATTTTATGTTAGATGAGGCAGGTTACAGAGAACAACTCAGCAAGTTGAGCCCAAAACCGACTCAAACGTTCTCTGATTACCTCTGCTTAGTCCGAGATATATTTACCAAATGGACTTCAGCAGCTAAAATTGACAAAAATTATCAAAGATTAGAAGATCTGATCATTAGAGATAAAGTCATTTCATCCATTCCATCAGCATTTTGAAACTTTTTGCAGGAGAATGAATGCACTAGTGTAGATGAGATTGAGAGACGTGGTTCGGCGTATTACACAGCCAACAAACATTGTTTTGCCAGTGAAGCTACTGACATAAATTTTGTAGCATCGGCTAACTATGACAAACCCTATAGTAGGCAGAAACCTCATAGGCCTACATCTGAGAAGTATAATCACTGTAAATATTGTAAAATTTCACATCATCAAGGTGAGATGTGCGACAAGAACCCCGCATATCATACTTATCTACAAAACATGGTAAACAGACAAGATAAGGAGCGTAGATCCTTCAGAAATTTGCGTAAATGTTTCCTCTGTAAGGCGTACGGACATTATCGCCATGATTGTAAAGGTAGGCAAATGACCAACAAGCAAATGCCGCCTTGTTTGACAGTTCATCGTCAGATGAAGAACAATCAGAGAATCATCCTGTGAACTCAGCACAGGCTTTTGACATGTTTAACGCAAATAAATGTACTGTTTGTAACACCCTTTTATGAATGATGGCATTTTAACATGCGGCCACTCCATTCCTATTGCCAATGAAGAAGCTAATTTGGTAGTAGATTCTAAAGGGCAGGATAAACATCCATCACGGATATGTGAATGGCAAGTCTGCTACAGTCCTTCGGGACACGGGAAGCTCACTGATTGGTCTGAAGAGAACGTTCATAATGCCTACAGACTATACAGGCAGGCACGTAACATGCAGAACATTCTCTGGCAATATTGAAAAGTACCCACTAGCATGGGCATATATTGAAACCACTTTCCTCACTGGGAAAGTAAAGTGCGCTGCATTAACAAACCCATTGTGTGATATAATACTTGGAAATTTACCAGAGGTGAATGATAAACCTCATGACATAACATCTCTGTGTATTGATGATAGCATAACATCACCATCTAATGTCATCATTGATAATGTTACATCACCTATTGAATGTATGGTAGCTAATGTAGCACTAAGATCTCATGACATCATTGATAACATTGTTTCATCACCATCTGATATCATTGAATGTGTGAACGCAGTAACCAGATCTACTGCTAGAGTGCAAGATGAAAGTAATCAAACTGAGGCTATACAAATTGACATAAGCCTGGGTCATTGACATTGAGTTGAGTGACCGGGCATGAGGAAGAATGGAGATGAGAGTGGGAGACAGTAAAGTGACTGACCTGGCTACGAGGAAAAACAATCAACCCTCAGAAATAATGGGGCGGATATGAGTGGAAATCCCCAGGGGGGGGGGGGGATGGGTCGAAAGAGAGTTGTGTGTTGTGTGAAGTGAGGAGACTGAAAAGTCAGTAAGAGAAGAGACCGACTGCGGGTCAGGTCGTTTAAGAGAGAGCTCCGTGTTGTGTTGTTCTTCTAGTTGTGAAGACAGGCCTGAACCCAGAGTGGGTTCTGTATTGAGTGTAGGCCTGAACCCAGAGTGGGTTCTATAGTTGAGCAGTGGCTCCATCCCAATGTGTGGGTTGTATTGTGGGAGATCCAGCCGTGGATAGTAGCTGGATTACCTGTCTTGTGGATTGAGATTAGAAGCCAGCCGTGAGAAGGCATTGATGTGTGCTGGTTAAATTGTGATTAGGATATTTATATTCTATGGATTACGTTATGTTTCTGGATGTATAAACCTGTTCCGTTTGTCCGTCTTATTTCTGTAATAAAGGATTATGTGCGCCAACGGAATCTTGTTTAATGCCTGGTGAATATGCACTGCGGGGGTGAGTTACATTGCAAGACAGATATCTCCATTGACACACCATGAGTATCGTTACCTAGACAACGACCATCACACAATAATATCATGAGCATATCATCGTAAGAACTTCGTGATATTATCATCAAGGAGACGTGTGACACAAATGCTTAGCCCAGTATCACTACCTACTAACACCATGAAGGCGACGTTTGTAACAGCTCAAAAGGCTGACCCTTCATTGTCAAAATATTTTAATCTGATCGGCCAAAAGCCAAAGGTAACCAAGAATGCAAAATGGCATTTTGCTGTGAAAAATGATATCCTCACTAGGTATTATACCAGAGGTGACAACACAACAGAGCAAACTGTTTTGCCAACTAATTATCGTAAGCAAGCCTTACATCTTGCCCATGATATACCTCTTGCAGGGCATATGGCATACGCTAAGACCAGATCAAGATTATTAACACAGTTTCATTGGCCCAAATTTTGCAATGACATAAACAATATTGCAGAAGTTGTGACATCTGCCAAAAAACTGGTAAAAAAAAGGTAAGCACCCACAGGCAAAGTTACAAGTTACTGACTTAGCCAGTCGACCTTTTGAAAAATTATCTGTCGACATAGTGGGCCCTCTCAATCATACAACAACTAGAGGGAATAAATATATTCTAACTGTCATTGATCAATGTAGCCGCTGGCCGGAAGCTATTCCGCTAAAGAACATAACTGCCAATGATATAATGGAAGTTTTCTTCCATATTTTTTCTCGGATAGGATTTCCAGACACTATCCAATCAGATAGGGGCACTCAGTTTATCGCCGCATCTACCCAAGCTTTCACCAAAATGTTGGGAGTGAAGCAATGTTTCAATTCCCCGTACCATCCTCACTCTAGTGGAATTATAGAAAAATTTAACGGCGATTTAAAGCACATGCTTGCAAAAGTCACGCAAGAGCACCCCAATAACTGGGATGTATATCTACCAGCTATTCTTTTTGCTTATCGCGAGGTACCACATTCTAGTACCGGTTTCTCTCCTTTTGAACTTATCTATGGTGCCAAACCACGTGGCCCATTAACTATTTATCATCAAATGTTAACTGACTCCACTCCAGTACTTAAACCCATATCATCATACGTATACGTTACATCATTGCGTGAAAGAATCATCAAATCTTGTATAATTGCAAAGAATGCTCTCGTTCATCCGGAATGTTTTCTTTTCTTTTTCAGACGTAATTGCTGTGTCTCGTTAGGCACCCTTGGGCCAAAACCCTTAGGCCAACACATCCGACTTTAGCGTGCGGTTTTTAATCAGGTTAGCATTCCTGGGGGACTCTCACTGTTGTGGTGCCGTCCACATCCCTGCTGGTCATGTTAGAACGGTCGAAGACCTTCAAGGGAAATCAGGGGCAGTCCAGGGGCATTTTCCGCCATCCAAAGAGGCTTCCATAATTGCAAAGCCGACACATAGCGCTTTGGTACTGTGCTCACCCAAGAAATCACCACGTCCTGCACATGGTTACTTTAATTCCTCACTTCCATGTAATGGGCGTTTCGTTCGCCACAGGCCGCTCCCGGCACAAACCAGGGATGGTCGTCAGTCTGCAGACGACATCCACTCAGCAAGCTTTTGCTTCGGACTTCCACGTGATGGATTCGCTAGCCAAGCGTTCCATTTCGTGTTAATGAGATATTTTTCCACCTTTGACTACACACACTCAATGAGCAAGTACAGACTTGTGTGCCAGTGGGACTCTGTTTTCACCTTTAGTAACGCTCACGAGGTAGGCTGCATATGCTGCCATCTCAGCATCTTACCTCCGTGCAGCAGAGAGTGAGTAACGGCCAGGCCCTCTCATCAGGGCGATCCGTCAAATCTCTCATCTGAGAGCCATAGAAAGTGTCTGAACTAAGCGTGTAGCAGGCTCAGCATCTCACCTCATTTAGTAGTGGGTGAGTATCGGTCCGGCCCTCACATCCGGGGGGATATTGGCTCATAGGCGTTCAGCCATATCCCTCAGCTGAAGGCCATAGAATGTGTGTCATGACCAAGAATGTAGTGGCATCATGCGCCTGATTCGGACTTTGGGTGCAATGGATTTGCTTTGACTGCCTGTCCACAGTCTACTGCAGAGCAGCTGGTGTGTGTCTCTCTTGGTCTGGTTCCTATCACTTGAGCTATGCCGACAGTGGCATAGCTCTCGGGGTCATTGGAACACGCAAGCCCCTTTACCACGGCAAGGTAGAGACATGTCAGAGGGGCAATGAGATACTACACAAACAGATGTAGAAATTGTACCAAAGGGATTGTCAGAGTCTAGAGTAGTGCAGTGATGCAGTGACATCGTTACGCCCGCCAGGCGACTTAGTCCCCAGCAGGGATGCCGTAACTTCGTTACGCCGCCAGGCGAGTAGTAGTTACCTGCCCGCGAGGTTGCTGGCTGACGAGACGGCCAGCGGTCAGGCAAGTACGACGCAAGACGTACGCATGCCTCGTGAAGCCACTTCAGGTGGGAGGCAAGTTGCGAGCTATAGGCAGACAGCTCTGGGACGTTGACTCGACTGGATGCATGATGAGAGAAAGGCGTTGTGTGGTTTCTGTGCCTGAAAGTCGAGAGTCTGGACATCTTGAGAGATAGGACTGTGAGCTGTATTGTGTATGTAAGTGTATTGAAGTGTCAAGTATATCTTGTAGTGATCATCGTACTGTATATGATCTGTAAATAAATCCATTGAACGTTGTGTCGTTGAGTCTCAAGTCAAATCACGTTGTACTTGTACTGTCTCACATGTGTTAGGTTAGCAAGCCAAGTTTAAGACCCTGACATGTGTGGACGTGGGGGCTCGTCCGGCTTTGAAATGAACGTGTTTATGTGATGAACATTTAAAAACTAGAGTTTGTGAACTTAGAATTTTTGTCAAACTTTATAGTACATGTAAATGTGATTGTTGAAGGCTCATGTTGATATATTACTACATTATTTAAACATGGAGACTAAATGTAAACGTACAGTGCATACATATTGTTTGATCTTGTAAACGTGTAAAACAGTTGTGATTGTTGAACTTGTCACCGTTTTGACCTTGTCGACATTGTGATCTTGTCGCCATTGTGACCTTGTCGCCATCTTGTAAACTTGATGTCTATGTCCTTACTGAATGTCATCTTGATGTAAGTGATGTGTCATCAATGTTGTAGAGTGTTGAGATATATGTAGATTGTCTTGGTGAATTGAGTTGTGGAAAGCAGAAAGTTTTGGGAAAGAAAGTGACTTGTGTTTTGGAAAAAAAAAGTTGTTGACTGACAAAATTACGACATACAATTACACTCAACGCCATACAAACCTAATCAATACTTAGTGACAAGCAGGCACACCACATCAAATAGACGCTAATTTATTTCCTCCAAAAACAAAGCAGGTTTTCTGTACCATCTGAAACCCTTGCGCGTAGAGGTCATTTGTGTTTCGAAGTAGCGACCCTACAGTTCCTAGGCCCGATTTCCAACCGTTCTTCACCGCATCCAGGGCACTTGAGTATATTTTCTTTTCATATACTTTAAGGATGCAAATTTAGGCACGTATTGTCAATAGAACACAATTGTAAATTGTTTTACTTACTAACCACTTATAACAAATTGTGTGGCTGGTATTTCATTTGCATTTTCCATCATGTCTTCATTAAATGATTTCATCGATATAGGGTTAAAATTACAGTTGACAGGTGATGAGTTAACAAAGTGGAGTGAGAAGAAATACTCTGAATACCTACTAGTACAGGAGAAAGCTAATGAACGCGATGAAAGAGCGGCTGAAAGAGCAGCAAAACAAGCAGAACTGGCTGCAAAGACAAAGCAAGCCGAATTAGATATTGAACTTAAGAAAGCAGAAATGGAACGAGAAACAGAATTAAAGAAGGCAGAAATAACAGCTCAGAGTAAGAGAGAAGAACTGGAGTTACAGTTAAAGATGAAACAATTTGATACTGAGACTGCCATTAACAAAGAGTCTAAGAAATCTGAGAGACTGGAGAAAGAAAACCAGTACAAGAAATATCAAGGTATTGTACGTAATTATACCTCGGGTGACTGCATTGCAGCCTATACCCAACATTTTGAGACTTTAATGGAACATTACCAGGTTCCACTGTCTGAATGGAATATTGTTTATATGAGGAGTTTATCAGGGGAGCCTCTTATAGTCATTGAGACCATCCACAAAGACCTCAGAAAAGATTACCATTATCTGACAGCAAAGATTATGGCACATTTTATGTTAGATGAGGCAGGTTACAGAGAACAACTCAGCAAGTTGAGCCCAAAACCGACTCAAACGTTCTCTGATTACCTCTGCTTAGTCCGAGATATATTTACCAAATGGACTTCAGCAGCTAAAATTGACAAAAATTATCAAGATTAGAAGATCTGATCATTAGAGATAAAGTCATTTCATCCATTCCATCAGCATTTTCAAAATTTTTGCAGGAGAATGAATGCACTAGTGTAGATGAGATTGAGAGACGTGGTTCGGCGTATTACACAGCCAACAAACATTGTTTTGCCAGTGAAGCTACTGACATAAATTTTGTAGCATCGGCTAACTATGACAAACCCTATAGTAGGCAGAAACCTCATAGGCCTACATCTGAGAAGTATAATCACTGTAAATATTGTAAAATTTCACATCATCAAGGTGAGATGTGCGACAAGAACCCCGCATATCATACTTATCTACAAACATGGTAAACAGACAAGATAAGGAGCGTAAGATCCTTCAGAAATTTGCGTAAATGTTTCCTCTGTAAGGCGTACGGACATTATCGCCATGATTGTAAAGGTAGGCAAATGACCAACAAAGCAAATGCCGCCTTGTTTGACAGTTCATCGTCAGATGAAGAACAATCAGAGAATCATCCTGTGAACTCAGCACAGGCTTTTGACATGTTTTAACGCAAATAAATGTACTGTTTGTAACACCTTTTATGAAGATGGCATTTTAACATGCGGCCACTCCATTCCTATTGCCAATGAAGAAGCTAATTTGGTAGTAGATTCTAAAGGCAGGATAAACATCCATCACGGATATGTGAATGGCAAGTCTGCTACAGTCCTTCGGGACACGGGAAGCTCACTGATTGGTCTGAAGAGAACGTTCATAATGCCTACAGACTATACAGGCAGGCACGTAACATGCAGAACATTCTCTGGCAATATTGAAAAGTACCCACTAGCATGGGCATATATTGAAACACCTTTCCTCACTGGGAAAGTAAAGTGCGCTGCATTAACAAACCCATTGTGTGATATAATAATTGGAAATTTACCAGAGGTGAATGATAAACCTCATGACATAACATCTCTGTGTATTGATGATAGCATAACATCACCATCTAATGTCATCATTGATAATGTTACATCACCTATTGAATGTATGGTAGCTAATGTAGCACTAAGATCTCATGACATCATTGATAACATTGTTTCATCACCATCTGATATCATTGAATGTGTGAACGCAGTAACCAGATCTACTGCTAGAGTGCAAGATGAAAGTAATCAAACTGAGGCTATACAAATTGACATAAGCCTGGGTCATTGACATTGAGTTGAGTGACCGGGCATGAGGAAGAATGGAGATGAGAGTGGGAGACAGTAAAGTGACTGACCTGGCTACGAGGAAAACAATCAACCCTCAGAAATAATGGGGCGGATATGAGTGGAAATCCCCAGGGGGGGGGGGGATGGGTCGAAAGAGAGTTGTGTGTTGTGTGAAGTGAGGAGACTGAAAAGTCAGTAAGAGAAGAGACCGACTGCGGGTCAGGTCGTTTAAGAGAGAGCTCCGTGTTGTGTTGTTCTTCTAGTTGTGAAGACAGGCCTGAACCCAGAGTGGGTTCTGTATTGAGTGTAGGCCTGAACCCAGAGTGGGTTCTATAGTTGAGCAGTGGCTCCAACCCAATGTGTGGGTTGTATTGTGGGAGATCCAGCCGTGGATAGTAGCTGGATTACCTGTCTTGTGGATTGAGATTAGAAGCCAGCCGTGAGAAGGCATTGATGTGTGCTGGTTAAATTGTGATTAGGATATTTATATTCTATGGATTACGTTATGTTTCTGGATGTATAAACCTGTTCCGTTTGTCCGTCTTATTTCTGTAATAAAGGATTATGTGCGCCAACGGAATCTTGTTTAATGCCTGGTGAATATGCACTGCGGGGGTGAGTTACATTGCAAGACAGATATCTCCATTGACACACCATGAGTATCGTTACCTAGACAACGACCATCACACAATAATATCATGAGCATATCATCGTAAGAACTTCGTGATATTATCATCAAGGAGACGTGTGACACAAATGCTTAGCCCAGTATCACTACCTACTAACACCATGAAGGCGACGTTTGTAACAGCTCAAAAGGCTGACCCTTCATTGTCAAAATATTTTAATCTGATCGGCCAAAAGCCAAAGGTAACCAGAATGCAAAATGGCATTTTGCTGTGAAAAATGATATCCTCACTAGGTATTATACCAGAGGTGACAACACAACAAAGCAAACTGTTTTGCCAACTAATTATCGTAAGCAAGTCTTACATCTTGCCCATGATATACCTCTTGCAGGGCATATGGCATACGCTAAGACCAGATCAAGATTATTAACACAGTTTCATTGGCCCAAATTTTGCAATGACATTAAACAATATTGCAGAAGTTGTGACATCTGCCAAAAACTGGTAAAAAAAGGTAAACACCCACAGGCAAAGTTACAAGTTACTGACTTAGCCAGTCGACCTTTTGAAAATTATCTGTCGACATAGTGGGCCCTCTCAATCATACAACAACTAGAGGGAATAAATATATTCTAACTGTCATTGATCAATGTAGCCGCTGGCCGGAAGCTATTCCGCTAAAGAACATAACTGCCAATGATATAATGGAAGTTTTCTTCCATATTTTTTCTCGGATAGGATTTCCAGACACTATCCAATCAGATAGGGGCACTCAGTTTATCGCCGCATCTACCCAAGCTTTCACCAAAATGTTGGGAGTGAAGCAATGTTTCAATTCCCCGTACCATCCTCACTCTAGTGGAATTATAGAAAAATTTAACGGCGATTTAAAGCACATGCTTGCAAAAGTCACGCAAGAGCACCCCAATAACTGGGATGTATATCTACCAGCTATTCTTTTTGCTTATCGCGAGGTACCACATTCTAGTACCGGTTTTCTCTCCTTTTGAACTTATCTATGGTGCCAAACCACGTGGCCCATTAACTATTTATCATCAAATGTTAACTGACTCCACTCCAGTACTTAAACCCATATCATCATACGTATACGTTACATCATTGCGTGAAAGAATCATCAAATCTTGTATAATTGCAAAGAATGCTCTCGTTCATCCGGAATGTTTTCTTTTCTTTTTCAGACGTAATTGCTGTGTCTCGTTAGGCACCCTTGGGCCAAAACCCTTAGGCCAACACATCCGACTTTAGCGTGCGGTTTTTTAATCAGGTTAGCATTCCTGGGGGACTCTCACTGTTGTGGTGCCGTCCACATCCCTGCTGGTCATGTTAGAACGGTCGAAGACCTTCAAGGGAAATCAGGGGCAGTCCAGGGGCATTTTCCGCCATCCAAAGAGGCTTCCATAATTGCAAAGCCGACACATAGCGCTTTGGTACTGTGCTCACCCAAGAAATCACCACGTCCTGCACATGGTTACTTTAATTCCTCACTTCCATGTAATGGGCGTTTCGTTCGCCACAGGCCGCTCCCGGCACAAACCAGGGATGGTCGTCAGTCTGCAGACGACATCCACTCAGCAAGCTTTTGCTTCGGACTTCCACGTGATGGATTCGCTAGCCAAGCGTTCCATTTCGTGTTAATGAGATATTTTTCCACCTTTGACTACACACACTCAATGAGCAAGTACAGACTTGTGTGCCAGTGGGACTCTGTTTTCACCTTTAGTAACGCTCACGAGGTAGGCTGCATATGCTGCCATCTCAGCATCTTACCTCCGTGCAGCAGAGAGTGAGTAACGGCCAGGCCCTCTCATCAGGGCGATCCGTCAAATCTCTCATCTGAGAGCCATAGAAAGTGTCTGAACTAAGCGTGTAGCAGGCTCAGCATCTCACCTCATTTAGTAGTGGGTGAGTATCGGTCCGGCCCTCACATCCGGGGGATATTGGCTCATAGGCGTTCAGCCATATCCCTCAGCTGAAGGCCATAGAATGTGTGTCATGACCAAGAATGTAGTGGCATCATGCGCCTGATTCGGACTTTGGGTGCAATGGATTTGCTTTGACTGCCTGTCCACAGTCTACCTGCAGAGCAGCTGGTGTGTGTCTCTCTTGGTCTGGTTCCTATCACTTGAGCTATGCCGACAGTGGCATAGCTCTCGGGGTCATTGGAACACGCAAGCCCCTTTACCACGGCAAGGTAGAGACATGTCAGAGGGGCAATGAGATACTACACAAACAGATGTAGAAATTGTACCAAAGGGATTGTCAGAGTCTAGAGTAGTGCAGTGATGCAGTGACATCGTTACGCCCGCCAGGCGACTTAGTCCCCAGCAGGGATGCCGTAACTTCGTTACGCCGCCAGGCGAGTAGTAGTTACCTGCCCGCGAGGTTGCTGGCTGACGAGACGGCCAGCGGTCAGGCAAGTACGACGCAAGACGTACGCATGCCTCGTGAAGCCACTTCAGGTGGGAGGCAAGTTGCGAGCTATAGGCAGACAGCTCTGGGACGTTGACTCGACTGGATGCATGATGAGAGAAAGGCGTTGTGTGGTTTCTGTGCCTGAAAGTCGAGAGTCTGGACATCTTGAGAGATAGACTGTGAGCTGTATTGTGTATGTAAGTGTATTGAAGTGTCAAGTATATCTTGTAGTGATCATCGTACTGTATATGATCTGTAAATAAATCCATTGAACGTTGTGTCGTTGAGTCTCAAGTCAAATCACGTTGTACTTGTACTGTCTCACATGTGTTAGGTTAGCAAGCCAAGTTTAAGACCCTGACATGTGTGGACGTGGGGGCTCGTCCGGCTTTGAAATGAACGTGTTTATGTGATGAACATTTAAAACTAGAGTTTGTGAACTTAGAATTTTTGTCAAACTTTATAGTACATGTAAATGTGATTGTTGAAGGCTCATGTTGATATATTACTACATTATTTAAACATGGAGACTAAATGTAAACGTACAGTGCATACATATTGTTTGATCTTGTAAACGTGTAAAACAGTTGTGATTGTTGAACTTGTCACCGTTTTGACCTTGTCGACATTGTGATCTTGTCGCCATTGTGACCTTGTCGCCATCTTGTAAACTTGATGTCTATGTCCTTACTGAATGTCATCTTGATGTAAGTGATGTGTCATCAATGTTGTAGAGTGTTGAGATATATGTAGATTGTCTTGGTGAATTGAGTTGTGGAAAGCAGAAAATTTTGGGAAAGAAAGTGACTTGTGTTTTGGAAAAAAAAAGTTGTTGACTGACAAAATTACGACATACAATTACACTCAACGCCATACAAACCTAATCAATACTTAGTGACAAGCAGGCACACCACATCAAATAGACGCTAATTTATTTCCTCCAAAAACAAAGCAGGTTTTCCGTACCATCTGAAGCCCTTGCGCGTAGAGGTCATTTGTGTTTCGAAGTAGCGACCCTACAGTTCCTAGGCCCGATTTCCAACCGTTCTTCACCGCATCCAGGGCACTTGAGTATATTTTTCTTTTCATATACTTTAAGGATGCAAATTTAGGCACGTATTGTCAATAGAACACAATTGTAAATTGTTTACTTTACTAACCACTTATAACAAATTGTGTGGCTGGTATTTCATTTGCATTTTCCATCATGTCTTCATTAAATGATTTCATCGATATAGGGTTAAAATTACAGTTGACAGGTGATGAGTTAACAAAGTGGAGTGAGAAGAAATACTCTGAATACCTACTAGTACAGGAGAAAGCTAATGAACGCGATGAAAGAGCGGCTGAAAGAGCAGCAAAACAAGCAGAACTGGCTGCAAAGACAAAGCAAGCCGAATTAGATATTGAACTTAAGAAAGCAGAAATGGAACGAGAAACAGAATTAAAGAAGGCAGAAATAACAGCTCAGAGTAAGAGAGAAGAACTGGAGTTACAGTTAAAGATGAAACAATTTGATACTGAGACTGCCATTAACAAAGAGTCTAAGAAATCTGAGAGACTGGAGAAAGAAAACCAGTACAAGAAATATCAAGGTATTGTACGTAATTATACCTCGGGTGACTGCATTGCAGCCTATACCCAACATTTTGAGACTTTAATGGAACATTACCAGGTTCCACTGTCTGAATGGAATATTGTTTATATGAGGAGTTTATCAGGGGAGCCTCTTATAGTCATTGAGACCATCCACAAAGACCTCAGAAAAGATTACCATTATCTGACAGCAAAGATTATGGCACATTTTATGTTAGATGAGGCAGGTTACAGAGAACAACTCAGCAAGTTGAGCCCAAAACCGACTCAAACGTTCTCTGATTACCTCTGCTTAGTCCGAGATATATTTACCAAATGGACTTCAGCAGCTAAAATTGACAAAAATTATCAAAGATTAGAAGATCTGATCATTAGAGATAAAGTCATTTCATCCATTCCATCAGCATTTTCAAAATTTTTGCAGGAGAATGAATGCACTAGTGTAGATGAGATTGAGAGACGTGGTTCGGCGTATTACACAGCCAACAAACATTGTTTTGCCAGTGAAGCTACTGACATAAATTTTGTAGCATCGGCTAACTATGACAAACCCTATAGTAGGCAGAAACCTCATAGGCCTACATCTGAGAAGTATAATCACTGTAAATATTGTAAAATTTCACATCATCAAGGTGAGATGTGCGACAAGAACCCCGCATATCATACTTATCTACAAAACATGGTAAACAGACAAGATAAGGAGCGTAGATCCTTCAGAAATTTGCGTAAATGTTTCCTCTGTAAGGCGTACGGACATTATCGCCATGATTGTAAAGGTAGGCAAATGACCAACAAAGCAAATGCCGCCTTGTTTGACAGTTCATCGTCAGATGAAGAACAATCAGAGAATCATCCTGTGAACTCAGCACAGGCTTTTGACATGTTTAACGCAAATAAATGTACTGTTTGTAACACCTTTTATGAAGATGGCATTTTAACATGCGGCCACTCCATTCCTATTGCCAATGAAGAAGCTAATTTGGTAGTAGATTCTAAAGGCAGGATAAACATCCATCACGGATATGTGAATGGCAAGTCTGCTACAGTCCTTCGGGACACGGGAAGCTCACTGATTGGTCTGAAGAGAACGTTCATAATGCCTACAGACTATACAGGCAGGCACGTAACATGCAGAACATTCTCTGGCAATATTGAAAAGTACCCACTAGCATGGGCATATATTGAAACACCTTTCCTCACTGGGAAAGTAAAGTGCGCTGCATTAACAAACCCAGTGTGTGATATAATAATTGGAAATTTACCAGAGGTGAATGATAAACCTCATGACATAACATCTCTGTGTATTGATGATAGCATAACATCACCATCTAATGTCATCATTGATAATGTTACACCACCTATTGAATGTATGGTAGCTAATGTAGCACTAAGATCTCATGACATCATTGATAACATTGTTTCATCACCATCTGATATCATTGAATGTGTGAACGCAGTAACCAGATCTACTGCTAGAGTGCAAGATGAAAGTAATCAAACTGAGGCTATACAAATTGACATAAACCTGGGTCATTGACATTGAGTTGAGTGACCGGGCATGAGGAAGAATGGAGATGAGAGTGGGAGACAGTAAAGTGACTGACCTGGCTACGAGGAAAACAATCAACCCTCAGATATAATGGGGCGGATATGAGTGGAAATCCCCAGGGGGGGATGGGTCGAACGAGAGTTGTGTGTTGTGTGAAGTGAGGAGACTGAAAAGTCAGTGAGAGAAGAGACCGACTGCGGGTCAGGTCGTTTAAGAGAGAGCTCCGTGTTGTGTTGTTCTTCTAGTTGTGAAGACAGGCCTGAACCCAGAGTGGGTTCTGTATTGAGTGTAGGCCTGAACCCAGAGTGGGTTCTATAGTTGAGCAGTGGCTCCAACCCAATGTGTGGGTTGTATTGTGGGAGATCCAGCCGTGGATAGTAGCTGGATTACCTGTCTTGTGGATTGAGATTAGAAGCCAGCCGTGAGAAGGCATTGATGTGTGCTGGTTAAATTGTGAGGAGGATATTTATATTCTATGGATTACGTTATGTTTCTGGATGTATAAACCTGTTCCGTTTGTCCGTCTTATTTCTGTAATAAAGGATTATGTGCACCAACGGAATCTTGTTTAATGCCTGGTGAATATGCACTGCGGGGGTGAGTTACATTGCAAGACAGATATCTCCATTGACACACCATGAGTATCGTTACCTAGACAACGACCATCACACAATAATATCATGAGCATATCATCGTAAGAACTTCGTGATATTATCATCAAGGAGACGTGTGACACAAATGCTTAGCCCAGTATCACTACCTACTAACACCATGAAGGCGACGTTTGTAACAGCTCAAAAGGCTGACCCTTCATTGTCAAAATATTTTAATCTGATCGGCCAAAAGCCAAAGGTAACCAAGAATGCAAAATGGCATTTTGCTGTGAAAAATGATATCCTCACTAGGTATTATACCAGAGGTGACAACACAACAGAGCAAACTGTTTTGCCAACTAATTATCGTAAGCAAGCCTTACATCTTGCCCATGATATACCTCTTGCAGGGCATATGGCATACGCTAAGACCAGATCAAGATTATTAACACAGTTTCAGTGGCCCAAATTTTGCAATGACATTAAACAATATTGCAGAAGTTGTGACATCTGCCAAAAACTGGTAAAAAAAAGGTAAGCACCCACAGGCAAAGTTACAAGTTACTGACTTAGCCAGTCGACCTTTTGAAAAATTATCTGTCGACATAGTGGGCCCTCTCAATCATACAACAACTAGAGGGAATAAATATATTCTAACTGTCATTGATCAATGTAGCCGCTGGCCGGAAGCTATTCCGCTAAAGAACATAACTGCCAATGATATAATGGAAGTTTTCTTCCATATTTTTCTCGGATAGGATTTCCAGACACTATCCAATCAGATAGGGGCACTCAGTTTATCGCCGCATCTACCCAAGCTTTCACCAAAATGTTGGGAGTGAAGCAATGTTTCAATTCCCCGTACCATCCTCACTCTAGTGGAATTATAGAAAAATTTAACGGCGATTTAAAGCACATGCTTGCAAAAGTCACGCAAGAGCACCCCAATAACTGGGATGTATATCTACCAGCTATTCTTTTTGCTTATCGCGAGGTACCACATTCTAGTACCGGTTTCTCTCCTTTTGAACTTATCTATGGTGCCAAACCACGTGGCCCATTAACTATTTATCATCAAATGTTAACTGACTCCACTCCAGTACTTAAACCCATATCATCATACGTATACGTTACATCATTGCGTGAAAGAATCATCAAATCTTGTATAATTGCAAAGAATGCACTAAAATTGTCTGGTGCTACTTATAGACAGTATGCTGACAAAGGTAACAGGACAATAACGTTGACACCTGGACAGGACGTTCTTCTTCTATTACCTAGTGACAGACACTTATTGACTGATTCTTGGCAGGGACCTTTTAAAGTGACGAGACTGATTTCACCTGTAGACTACGAGATCCAAATAAAAGACAAACACAAAATATTCCACATAAATATGCTAAGACCATACTACAACAGAGACAACGAACAAGACGATACAACAGCTTGTACAGTGATAATAGATCATGAAGACGACGAGACTAGTGACGAAATTCCAACACCTGCATTAGACACGACAAACTGCTTGAAGGAGATCAAAATCAACCCAAAGTTAACTCAAGCAGAAACAGACAGTTGCAAACAGCTAATACAACAGTACAACACCATCTTCTCTAACAACCCAGGACAAACAGAATTAGTACAGCATCACATCACACTCACGTCAAACACACCCATAAGATGCAGACCATACACCATTCCATTACATTACAAAGAACACTTACATCAGGAGATCATTAACTTAGAGAAAAACAACATCATAAGACGATCCCAATCAGACTTCTCATCTCCAATGGTCATAGTACGCAAAAAGGACAACACGATAAGACTCTGTGTCGACTATAGAAAGCTCAATAAGATAACTCTTCTAGATTTGGAGCCAATGGCAAACTCTGACGATCTACTGACAGAACTGACAGACGCTAGGTTCTTTACGAAGGTAGACATGACTAAAGGATATTGGCAAATAGCGGTAGACGAACAGAGCAGACATCTGACAGCATTTGCCACACCTTGGGGACTGTACGAATGGTGCAAACTTCCATTTGGGCTTGTTAATGCCCTAGCCACATTCGTACGTATGACACGACTTTTACTAGTAGATATACCTAACATAATTTGCTATATAGACGACATCTGTGTTCACACAGAGAGGATGACAGAGCACATAAAGACATTAGAACAGACATTTGAACGCATTAGACAGCACGGACTGACGGTAAAGCCTGCGAAAGTAGACATAGCCTACCAGGAAATATCCTTCTTGGGGTACAAAATATCCAATGGCTTTGTCACGACAGACGATAACATTGTGTCCAAGATACTAAAACTCTCACTTCCGACTACGAAAAAGCAAGTCAGAAGTTTGTTGGGACTGATAAATTATTACCGGCAGTTCATTCCGGATTTTTCCGAACTGACCGAAGTATTTACTAACTTACTAACAAAAGATATACCGGAGAAAATTGTAAGCAATGAATGCCTAAAATTTGCATTCCGTAAAGTATTATCTTGTTTTTCTGATAATAGCTTACACAATCCCATCCTGAAATTGCCCAATCTCCATTTACCTTTCAGATTGCGTACAGACGCGAGCTCCGTGGCGATTGGAGCAGTCTTGTTGCAGGAGCATAATAACATCCTTCACCCTGTGTACTTCGTCTCCAGGAAACTGAAACCCAGAGAACGGGCTTGGTCAATACCTCAGTTGGAAGCCCTAGCTTTAGTGGTGGGTATAACTAAATTGTCCAGATTCCTTCTAGGACGCCATTTCATTGTGGAGTCTGACAGCAGCCCGTTGCGATTTATAAATTCAGGTGTACCTTCAAACCAGATGGTAGCGCGCTGGTCTCTTAAACTCCAAGATTACAGCTTCGAGTTCGACATATCCCAGGCAGAACCAACACGATTGCCGATCTTTTGTCCCGTTGTCCGACCGACCCAGTAAGCACCAATGTCTGAGTGCAGTGTGTAAAATACACTCAGATCAACACAGCCATCCATCAGTGAATATTTTTTTCCATTCACAAAAAGCTGTGTAAAGTCTACGATGTGATGTGATAGGGGTTACTCCCAATATATATAGTGTTCTTATTTTACTAATTAATGTAGTGATTGTCGTGTATAATTGTGTAGTGTGTGGTAGAAAGCGAACTTTATTAATTGTATATATTACGAAAGAGAACAGTGCCACATTCGCTCAAAACTTACCGTAAGCGAACTATCCAATTTGACAGTGGTATCTGCGTGTGGAACTTTCCAGTGATATTTTAAATCCGTGTGTGAAAGTGTGACCTAAACATTGACAGCTACACCACTGCAGTCAATCGAAATCGAGAAGGTTTTACAGTGAAACATCCAACACATGAACGATTAGAACATTGTACATTCCGTAGCTACATCAGACCGGAACAAGTGTGTTCTACAAGTTTCAACATCAGCTGTTTAGGGTTCGTGTGTACTTTCGGATTAGGTAGAAATTTAGAGCAAAATTAGCAGACGACAAATAAAAGTTTAAAAAGCTATGACGATTCTAAAATCTTTAGGAATCAACAAAGTTGAATACACGAATTGTATGTTTATATATTTATGTAGTGTAATCTTAGAATCATATCTTGATTAATGTATTCATACTACCGACTTTTTCTCGTTAGTATGAAGAAACATCAAGCGATGACGCTAAGAAATAGAATAATTATTGTAAAATATTATATTTCATAAATTTTGAAGTTATTCCCCTTTCATTTATTTGTTATTACATCATTACACAAAGGGCCATAATTTGAAATGTATACTGTAATGTGTTGTATATAAATAGCCATGTTGTTGCCCGATTGTTAACACACCAGGAAGCCATCTACTGGGCATGGCAGAGTGTTACCGACATTGTAGACCAACACAAGAGCTCCTGGCCAAATGAGGTCAGGGTTTGAGCGTGTAATGCGACTTTTATAAAGCCGTATTTCGGTCTAGCCAGATGGTGTTTGTTTCAAGAACCATATTATTACGTTTTTTTTTTTTTGAGGCTGCGAGGTAGATGCTTGGAGCTGGTACTACCGATCTGACTGGGTCAATAATGCAATTGAGGTAATCAGCCATCGAGAGGATGAAACCTGACCAGTGTTAAAGGTTGAACACCACATGTTGTTGAATACAACTTCCATTTCTTATATGTTTCTATGGCAGATGTGTATTTCCATGTATTATGATACCAATGTATATAACAACAGAAGGGTCGACTCTGACAAGGTTAAAATATTAACCCAGTATGTACATATATTATACATGAAAGATGACATCTTTCATGAAGTTGCCGGGGGAGCATGTCAGAGTCTAGAGTAGTGCAGTGATGCAGTGACATCGTTACGCCCGCCAGGCGACTTAGTCCCCAGCAGGGATGCCGTAACTTCGTTACGCCGCCAGGCGAGTAGTAGTTACCTGCCCGCGAGGTTGCTGGCTGACGAGACGGCCAGCGGTCAGGCAAGGACGACGCAAGACGCACGCATGCCTCGTGAAGCCACTTCAGGTGGGAGGCAAGTTGCGAGCTATAGGCAGACAGCTCTGGGACGTTGACTCGACTGGATGCATGATGAGAGAAAGGCGTTGTGTGGTTTCTGTGCCTGAAAGTCGAGTGTCTGGACATCTTGAGAGATAGACTGTGAGCTGTATTGTGTATGTAAGTGTATTGAAGTGTCAAGTATATCTTGTAGTGATCATCGTACTGTATATGATCTGTAAATAAATCCATTGAACGTTGTGTCGTTGAGTCTCAAGTCAAATCACGTTGTACTTGTACTGTCTCACATGTGTTAGGTTAGCGAGCCAAGTTTAAGACCCTGACAGGATGCTACACAAACAGTTGTAGAAATTATACCAAAGAGATACTACACAAACAGACGCTTAAATTATACCAATGAGATACTACACAAACAGATGAAGAAATTACACAGATGAGATACTTTAGAAACAGGTGTTGAAATTATACCACAGAGATACTACACAAATGGACGTCGAAATTATATCAAAGGAATGCTACACAAACAGGCTTAGAAAGTGTACCAAAGAGATACTACACAAACAGAGGTAGAAATTATACCAGAGAGACACTACACAAACAGACGCAGAAATGTGTACCAAAGAGATACTACACAACACACACGCAGAAATTATACCAAAGGGATGTTACACAAACAGACGTAGAAATTATACCAAAGATACTACACCAACAGACGTAGAAATTATACCAATGAGATACTACACAAACAGACGTGGAAATTATACCAATGAGATACTACACAAACAGGTGTAGAAATTATACCAAAGAGATACACCACAAACAGGTATAGAAATTGAACCAATGAGATACTACACAAACAAACTTAGAAATTATACCAAAGATATACTACACAAACAGACTGAGTGTAATCAGTGCCATGCCTTTGGTATAATGGAAACCTTCAATGCTCTGCTCCGCTTAACTGCAAGTGTGCGCGAAAAGCTATTGTGATAATGCCTCGCAGAATGACGTTCGTGTCTGGCTACATATCTCGGTCCCTGGTGTTCTGGGTCAATTCTACTGATATTTCTCCACGCCATCGCCTGAGACCATCAAGCAAAATTTGTCTCTGTCTGCCTCTGCCTCTTCTACCACTGATCGTTTAAAATAAACATGTTTAATAGGCGGGAGAATCGACTTCATTGCACCTGTTTTATCCCATATCGCTCGGTCTATTTCCATAGGGTGCACTGCCAAAAGCGTCGCACAAAGCACGACCTCCGTAGCCCCAGCGACGACCCCCGGGAGTCTCCGAGAAAAATGCACTCGTGAACTGAATAACATGACCCGGAATCAAACCTCAACCTTCGGAGCGCGAGGCAGTTGGTTTGACCACTTCGCCATGGAGACGTTTTATTACAACGTTCCTCGATGCCTCTCTTCTCGTTATTTTACCATAAAACACCGTCTCTAACGTATAGTTTTGTATAATGTTTACTTTCGTGGCCTCTTCCATGCAAACGTTGTTGGCTATTCTGGCGGTTGAATATATTCCCATCATTCGTGTCTGAAACCACATTGCCACAAGCTGTTCCTAATGTATTCATTTATAATCAAAGATGCATTGTCGTACAGCACAGCAGATTAAATATAACATTTCAAATACACTTTTATCGCCCAGATGGGGATAGTTAACAGATAATAGCAGACAGACAGACGATAACTATTCGTTGTATGCTCGCTCATACATGCAGTATGATCAACACATGTAAGTAAAGTATAGAACATGTCTGAACAGGTAAAGTAAGAACCTGAGAGATTACCTCATTACCGCTGGCATACATGAAGTATCAACACCTCCTAAAGAAAGGCTGTATTATGTTTGAACAGGTAAGATGAGGTGTTAACAGATTATAGAAGATTGTGATTGCAGCTGTATGAAGCACTGTTTCAGACATTGAATACTGACTGCAGTGAAATTTTTCTCTCTATCCATTTTTTATACGTCAACTCACCACGTCTCTGTTGCATGGTTAACAGTCGCCCAGTGTTCATTATCATCATGTGCCATGCCGGTAAGAGTAGGCTGCCATGTTTCGCCATCTTACACATCAGTTCTTTGTTCTTGTCCCGACCATGCCATGTGGTCACGCTATCCAGATATTTACTTCCCTGCCTTCCCCTTCTTCTTTTCCCCTCATTCTTGCCAGTTGTCAACAAGTTCTCCAGCTTATTTCTTCTCATACCGTGCCCCAAATATTTGACTGTCTGTGTGTGTGTACGTGTGTTACCACGGTCCATAAGGGAAGCAAAGAATAAAAACACTGTAACTACGATCCATGTCGTGAATGGCAAGAAAAAGAATAACTGGCAGCGAAGACTAAGTCTTCCAGAAAAGGTAAGACACGATGCGGAGAAAGCCCAAAAAGTCTGGATCGCAGACCTGCTTCCTTTCACCTAAGAAAATCTCCAGATTAGGCACCTAAAATGTTAGAACTATGTATGAATTTGGAAAGGCAGCACAAGTGGTAGTGACTGTGATGTATATTATGGGTGAGAAGAGGACGCCGGCTGCAGGAGACAGCGAACAGATAGGATGGATGGATTGGCGTGAATTTGTTGAGGGCTTAGGATCTAATAGGACGAGGGTAAGTCAATAATTAAGTCACAAATGGCTGTAGAAAAATAACTAAATATGATAACAACTTGAAACCAGTTTATTTGTATACATACATTGTCCCTTTGTTTCTAAACATAATTTCTACCAACATTGATGCACTTATCCCATCGTTTTATCAGTCCTCCCAAACCGGCTGCATAGAACTGCGTTCTTTGTTGTCATTTACCGGTCATCCCACAGAACTGTGTGACTTACTTATTGACTCGCCCGCGTAATGGTTTCTACCCAGCTATGCACCGCTTTATGGGACAAACATTTGTCAGCATAAATACTGACAGCCCACCTTGGCGGGAGACATTTCGCGTATGACGCTGAAGTTGAATGTGAAACGAAAACGTGGTTGAGAAAACAGAGCACGTAGTTCTATGCTGCCGGTTTGGGAGGGCTGATAAAACGATGGGATAAGTGCATTAATGTTGGTCGAAATTATGTTGAGAAATAAAGGGATAATGTATGTATTTTTTTTTTTTAAAACTGGTTTCAAGTTGTTATCATATTTAGTTATTTTTCATTTAGTCATTTGTGACTTACTTATGAACTTACCCTCTTATAACGGGCAGAAGACAAATATAATTGGCAGTGCTCCGACGAGCACTTGTTCCTTCAGCGAGGCAATCTCGTTATCTTAAGGCGGCATGCGTGAATACGATTGTAGTCACAATTATCATGATTTTCATAACATTGCCCTTATAACAGTTTTTTTTTTTTTTTTTCAATATTCTCTCTATCATAAGACAGGCGCCCTGCTTCTGTTGCTGTCATGTGTAAATTATATATCACATCATGAGTTCATATATGTTCCAGTCTTTCTCTTCTCCGCTTCCTGGGTACACTTCCCTCCATAATCAACTGTTCCAGGCAGTCATGTCTTTTCAAATACGCAAAAATTAAAGATCCTTTTACACGTCGTGGGGCGTGTTAGGCTTATAGGTTTATAGTTGGATGGGCGTGGTGATCATTATCACGCCGGCCGTCTTTACTTCCCAAGACAGTTCCTGGTATTGATGTTAGGCTGTGGGTTGTTGCACGTGTTGAATACCCTACGGCAGTTTACGATTGCTAGCAGACGCTGCTCTGGGAAAGCTTTTAGAGAAAGAGGAGGAGCAGAGAAAGACAAACAAGGAGAAGAAAAGGGAGGAGGAACAGAAGCAAGAGGAGGGGGAAGAGTAAGGGGGCTGAAGCGACGAAGAAGAAGAAGAAGAAGAAGAAGAATAAGAAGAAGAAGAAATCAAATCAAATCAAATCAAATCAACTTTATTAGGGTCACAAATTGGGCGCGCAGGCCCGTCTTACATTCGGCCCTTCCAATCACTCGTCTTTCGTTCATCAAGAGCATTATACATTTGCATAGGAAGAAAAATAAACATTGTGAAATGAATGTTGTAAACATAAACAAGGCTAATTACCATGGTATGAAGCCCATCTCCCACCTATCCATACATCACCCCACCCACACAACACCCCCACCTACCCACACACATGCGCACCAAGGGACACATACACACCCCCACCTACCGACACACACGCACACCAAGGGACACATACATACCCCACCAACCGACCCATCCCCCTCCCGCACATCCCCCACCCACACACACTGCCATCACCTGATCCCCCAACCAAAACACACTCGCCACCCACAAACATTCCCCCACCAACCCACACATCCCACGCCCATCCACATTCTACCCCACACATCCTCTCCCCACCCACACCTCAAACCACCCTTCCCCCAGCCACATCTCCATCGACAACATATTCCCCACCCACACACACAATCCCCCACCAACCCACACATCGCACATCCACTCACACATCCCCAAACCATACACACACATCCCCACCAACTGACATGTCCCTACCCCCCCCCCCCCCCAACACACAAACATCTCCCAAACCACCCATACATCCCCAATCCACTCACACACACACCACCACCCACACATACAACTTCCACCCACCCACACATGCCTTAACCTAATCCCCCACCACACAATCCCCCACCCGCACATCACATACACCTCCTACCACGCACTATTCCCAACCCACGCACCACACACACACATATCCCTCACCAACACATCCCCACTTACACACCACACACATATCCCCCACCCAGATACCACAAAATAATCCCACCCACACCCACACAGATACCCTTACCCATCCACCCCACATACCCCCACTCACACACCACAAAAATCCCCCACCCACACACACATACCTCACCCACACAATATCACCAACCAACACACCACACACCTCTCCCCACCCACACACGCATTCCCTACCCGTCCACCAACACACACTCACTCACACATCCTCCACTACGCACCCACACACCCCCACCAACCCACTCCCAACCAAACATCTCTCGATCACAATACCCCTACCCCCACACACATCCTCCACCCACTCACACATCCCACCCCGACACATACAACTCCCTCACCCACCTACACATCCCTAAGCCACTCACACACCCCCACCCACACATTCCCCATCCACATACACACATCTCCCACACACACTCCCCCACATACTTCCCCCAACCACCACAATCCCCTGCTCACCCACACATATACCCCACCCATACGCACATTCCCCACACCCATCACACACATCCCCTACACCACACACTATCCTCCACCCATACCACCACAAACATACCCTCCACCTACACATCATTCACACATCCCCCACCAACACACCGCACACATATCTCAAACCCACACACCATACACTTCTCCCCATCCGCCCTTCCATCCCAAATCCACCCAACACAATCCCCTACCCACACAACCCCGCCTCCCACACATACTTCCTCAAACCATCCACACATCTCCACCCACATAAACACACATCCCCTGCATCCGTCCCATACACATATCCTCCACCCATACACACATCCCCCACACCCATTCCAACACCCGTACTTTCACCCCCACACATCCATCCACACATCCCACCAACACCCACAAATACCACTACCCACCAAAACCCACACACCCCAACCCATCCAAATGCATACCCCCACCCACACACCCCCACCCACACATATCCCCACACTCACACACATCCTCCACATACACTCACACTTCCTCACATCTAGACACATACAAAATGTCTCACGTTAGTATTGAAACTAGTATGAACAAACTCCCACACTTTACTCACACACATACACTGACACTTGTCATGAGCAGTCTCATAAAAATGTTAAACATGGAGAAAAATGTGTACATAAAATGTATGTGACGTAAAAATAGTGATGCTCTCTCTCTCTCTCTCTCTCTCTCTCTCTCTCTCTCTCTCTCTCTCTCTCACACACACACACACACACACACACACACACACACACATTCACTCTCACGCTCACACATTCACTCTTCCGCTCATTCATTCACTCTCACGCATTCACTCTCCCGCTCATTCACTCTCACGCTCACTCATTCACTCTCCCGCTCACTCATTCACTTTCCCGTTCACTCATTCACTCTCCCGCTCACTCATTCACTCTCCCGCTCACTCATTCACTCTCACGCTCACTCGTTCTGTCTCTCATTCACACTCACTGACTCACTCACTCAAACTATAGTAATGAACATGAGTTTATATTATGCATGATAAAATCAAATGGTATTTAACTGATAATATGACAGATGAGAATATACAAACATATGGATTCGCGTGTTACATAACATGCGTGTTACATGACATGCATCTGCTCAGCTCTCTCTCTGTCTCTCTCTCTGTCTCTCTCTCTCTCTCTCTCTCTCTCTCTCTCTCTCTCTCTGTATTCTTTCATATACACACACTCACACGCATGCGCGCGCTCACACACACACACACACACACTAACACATCAACTCTCCCACTGTCTCACTCTCTAACACACAATCCTTCACACACCACTCACTCTCTCAATCACACTCTCTCACACATACACATACACATGAACGCATGCACGCATGCATACACTCCCTCACTCACTCTCACACATACACGTACGAATGCATGCACTGACACATTCCCCCACCATTTCTCGCTCAATCACTCTCTCCACACACACGCATGCACGTGTGCACACACGCATTCACTCTCTCCCTCTCACTGACACCCACTTTCTCTCTCTCTCTCTCTCTCTCTCTCTCTCTCTCTCTCTCTCTCTCTCTCTCTCTCTCTCTCTCTCTCTCGCTCCCACACGCACACACATATAGAAGAAGAAGAAGAAGAAGAAGAAGAAGAAGAAGAAGAAGAAGAAGAAGAAGAAGAAGAAGAAGAAGAAGAAGAAGAAGAAGAAGAAGAGAAGGAGGAGGAGAAGGAGGAGGAGGAGAGTTGATAACATTTTATTTTTTTAATATAAGGGGCGCAAATGTTAAAACGTTGGACCAAGCAATGGCTACAGATTGTTGCCCTTTGTAGAAACCGGGTTTAAAAATACCTCACAAGCACAACTATATTTGCATTTAAAGTTAATTCAGGAGCTGGTGAGGGCATTGTGTTACTTTACATACAAATCAAGTTTGGGTTTGTGTGTATTTTCTTTGTGCACGCATACACCTACTACAAATTTTTATAAGCCTGTATATACTATTAAGTGTACCAAACGACATACATGTCATATTGTACACGAGGCCAATCTAAGTCTTTACCTGGAGTTTCTAGAAATGTCATAGAGAATTGGAATTGTAAATTGCGTTTATTTCTTTCCCGTATAACTACCACTTCAACTGACACATTTATGCGATCTTGCTGAATTTGAAAATACCTTCGGAATAGAACGCTTATTATCGAACTAAACCAGTAATAATTTAGTTTAGTTTAGTCAACGGATCAACATCACAGCACACTGGTGTAACCCATAAGTGCTCCCTTCTACTCCTAACTCAAGCCTGAGTCCGGAAAGTCTCAGCTCAGTGCACGAACTCCGTAGCACCGGCGAGATTCCTGAAATACTTGGGTAGATTTTCAACTTGAAATTTCGCCCGGACAGTGCCGTTAGGCTACTCTTTTTTTTTTTGATGTTCAGCTGCAAAGGGATATTTTTTTTTACATGCGCAAGAATACACACGGGCAAACGATCTCACTACCCAGAGACTAGGGGCAATGTTGCTAATAGAAGTCCACGTGTAAAAAATCCCGGCCTCACTGGGGCTTGAACCCGGGACCTCCAGCACTCGAGGCGACACCATACCTCGAGACCACTAAGACCCAGTAATAATTAAAGCTATTATGACTTATTCCTCAATGTCAAGATTTTTTTTTATTGCACTGTATTTTGTTAAGTGTTGCTAATACTAAAGAAAGTCTGACGGAGCCAAATTTGGAAAATAGCGTGGATGTTTAAAAATCTCAATATTCGGCTCCATGGCTGCATGAGCCGTGCTTTGTAAGAGAGCGGGTTGTCTTGAAGCAAAGGAAGGTTTTAAGACCGTGGTATCCCTCACTTTCTGGTTACAACCTTTCTTAATTTTGTAAGATGATCGTCATAATACTTTTCACTGATCGTGTTTTTTTAAATAGGTCACCTCAAAAGTCCCAAAAATCAGCCAGTGTCACCTTTTCAGCAGATTTCTGTGCAGATTTTCAGAAGATTTCTGTGGTTTGTCACGTGTTGGGGAACCTAAAGTTTTCCATTACAAGCTGAAAAGTTTTCATTGAAGTCATAGAACCAAAGATTCATGCACTGTCACCATGGTCGTCATATGTTTTCTGATTGGCGATGTTCTATCTACTATCGACAGCAATTTACCGAAGTTGACCTTTTTTCGCGATCGGATGCGGAACCAAATTGGTACACATTTTTAGCGTGTTCAGTCTCTTGTGTGCAGTTCTATTAACTGTTCTTTCACTCAGTTTTACTGCACTAGCTACGAACCTGTAACTCCTAATGGCATATTTCGATCATGTCAATGATTTGATTCACTCATGCAGCATGTTTGTCTTTTGCACTTTGAGACTATCTTCCAGATCTTGACAGATCATCAACATGTGAGCTGCCACATCTAGCCATGCAGGCAGCCATGCAGACAGCCATGCAGACAGCCATGCAGACAGACAGACAGACAGACAGACAGACAGACAGACGGATGGACGGACGGATGGACGGACGGACGGACGGACGGGCGGGCGGACAGACCGACGGACCAACGGGTTTGGTTCAGTGGTTGGATGGATGGATGGATGGATGGGTGGATGGACTGACTGACGAACAGAGAGAGAGAGAGAGGGAGAGGGAGAGGGAGAGAGAGAGAGAGAGGGAGAGGGAGAGGGAGAGGGAGGGAGAGGGAGAGAGAGAGGGAGAGGGAGAGGGAGAGAGAGAGAGAGAGAGAGAGAGAGAAAGAGAGAGAGAGAGAGAGAGAGAGAGAGAGAGAGAGAGAGAGAGAGAGAGAGAGAGAGAGAGAGACCAACCACAACGACAAAGGGACAGAAATAGAAAACTACTGACATTTCACTTGACAGTCTTCTCAAGTATGTATCGTTCTCTAACACCGGATTGCGGCCCTTGAAATAATTCCCGTAGCTGTGTTTCCACTTACACCCAGCTCCGTGTACCGTAACATCTCGGGTATTGGTTGAAGTTGATGTAGGACACGGCCGGGTAGGGAAATGTCAGGACTTCAGTTGTCTATCATGTTCACAGATTGCTGCAATATGTTATTGTTTTTCGTATTCCTGATGTTTTCAAAGTCACATAATTAAATGTTACAGAATCATGCGTTGTGTGTCCACTTTCGTATTCTTTATTAAATAATTATCAAACTGATTTGCCATATATATTGCCTAATACACAATGGTACACACATTACGATATTTAATAGCGGATTTGCATACTGGATCTGAACATCTTGTCAGTTGCCAGGACTGAAAGTTCTTTATTGTTTTTAACATATTATGTAATGTTTATTTACATTTGATTGTTCAATAATCAATCAATCAGTCAGGTGTCATCTTCGCAATGAAGGCTGGCTGCAACGAATCTCCAACACTGTCTGTCTCTCGCCCTGACTGTACATTCTGTCAGGCTGATGTTCGTCCATCTCTTGATGTTATCTTCCCACTTGTATCGTTGTCTACCTCTTGCTCACTTGCATTGAACCTTGCCTTCCAGTATGGTTTTTATAAGAGTATCTGTCTTTTAACGTGGCAGAAATATTTCACTCGCCTCTTGTTTTTATTTCTTTCATCACTTCTCTTTTCATTCCCGGTTTTTCTAGAACCACTGAATTTGATTATCTTTGTTTCCATGAAATACGACATATTCTTCTGAATATCCACATCTCCAGGGCCTCTATACGACTTTCTAGTTGCTGATTCAATGTCAAGGCTTCCGCGCCATACAGTAGTGTTGAATATACGTTAACATTTGACAATTCTCATTTTTAATGCGTTGTTAATATCATTAGATGTTAATACTGATTTAATGCTGTTGAAAGCTTTTTTGGCAATTCCTATTCTCTTTTTGATTTCTATTTCACTTCTGCCATCATCTGTTATTACATGTCCAAAATAGGTGAAACTTGTTACTTGTTTTAGTATCTGCCCGTTTACTGTGATGTTCAATGATGACCTATCCTTCCCACTGCTAATAATCATAGTTTTCGTTTTTAGGATGTTAATATCTAAGCCACATTCCGCACTATGGATATTTACTTGTTCCACTAGGTTTTGGGTGCATAAAGACCACCACAAGTCCAATCATCATGATGTGGCAATGAATCTAGCAACATGTTGGATCGTATGTGATACAATGAACTTTGTAGTTATTAGAATATAAGAATAATGGGTATGTTCAGGTGGTAGTCACATGACGAAACTATACACACGGGAGGTAAGTGGGAGGAGTTTAGTCTCCCTGACCCTTCAATTTACGAGATTTAGCGTCAATCTAAGAGCACATGTTAAGTGCCACTCTGTGGGTACTCAGAAGGCAGCAGAGCAGCGCACAAGCAAGCAGGACTCACGCAGACAGGTATCGGGATTGTATATATCAAAGATGTCTATACATGATTGCTTACATTTATTGTTTTCTTTATCAAGTTTGGTAGTCACGGCGATTAGAACGCTTGCCTGCGGTCCGGTGGTCATGTGATCGAGTCAGCAACGAGGTAAGAATTGTTTTAATTAATCTCGGCTTCCAGATTGACCCAGTCTATAATAGGTACCAGGAAATGTCCCGTAAAGTAATGGTAGTACACAGAACTGTCAATCATGGAAGCCTTTGAGGCCATTAAGACAGTTCATAAATAAACATACATGTATTGTTTGACGCTCATAGAAGTAGAAGAAGGAAGTAGAGATTAAAGAATGCACTTTTTGTTTCATTTGCATATCCGTTTTACAGGACATCGCTGCCAACACCAGCATTTTACTGCTGTTGTTGATGTCTTGGCAAGTTTTACATTCAGTAGTTTGCCATTGCTTTCTGAACCACCGGCTCCCATACCAACTCGTTAAAATCCAGGGCAACGCGTTCTGCTGCCACATTGGTCGCAGATGTGTTTGGAATTCGGGTAAGCTGGCTTACAAATCGCGTCCGTAAGACCTTAGCTACGGAGACCGGCTAAAGAACATACTAGATAACATACAAATTTAAAGCTATAGTTACCGACCCTGGAAATGTTAACCCGGTCAACAAATGCCTGAAGAAGTCGAAAGTGTCTGCCGAAAGGTGCAAATATCGCAGCTCTGCTGTAAACAGGCACCGCGCAATTACGTCCGAAACAAACGTTCCGGACAAATGAAGAAGAAGAAGAGATTACCGACCCCGATTTGAACCTGTCACCTCCAAATGACGACAGCGTCTCGCTGCAGGAACAAGTGTACATCGACGCATGACCAACTACTTCTCTAAGCGCCAGGCAATACTTGTGTGTTTATTTATGATCTGACTGAGAAGTAATGGGACCAGTGTGATATTGAGTACGTGAACTATCGAGTGTCGACTGGTCTATCAAGGTATGGGGGCTGGAATCTTACACCCAATACACCTCAAACCGTGAAAAGAGGTCCTTTATTGTAATTACTTAAAGAAAGGGTAATTTATTTCCGAAGAAAAATAGTAATCTCACTTAAGTGGCTATAGTTGCATAGTTCATAGGGAACTATGCTAATAATGTCATGAGCGCGGTCTTGCGGGAGTTCGACGCCTGCGTTCGTCGTCTCGCTAAGTGAGGGAAAGACTGCCACCTATTCCTCTGTGCACTCAGCTACAAAATGTGATGGCTCTGTCAGATCACAGGCTCCATAGCATTTGCGAGAACCCAGTGATGACTGTGATTCTACAACCATGGTCAGACTGCGAGAACAACAAGTCAAAAGAGGCTTGGCCAGACAAGAACACTATGCAGGAAGCCAAAGAAGATTTATAAACCAGCACAGAACTAGAGTCGTTAGCCGCTACACGCTGCGGGATTTACCGAGGAGGGGATCCGAACACTGAATGGTTCGATGTACAATGAGGATGATCTGTAGACTAAGTAACTAGACCCATACCAGGTTTCTGCTTCGAGACATGTCTCTTTTACTGTGACTTTAATCATTAGATTACCAGTGAGTTGTGAAAAGCTAATCATTTACACACCCCATACATTAATCATTAGATTACCAGTGAGTTGTGAAAAGTTAATCATTTACACAACCCATACATTAATCATTAGATTACCTGTGAGTTGTGAAAAGCTAACCATTTATTTACACATTCCCATATATTAATCATTAGATTACCAGTGAGCTGTGAAAAGCTAACCATTTACACATCCCATATATTAATCATTAGATTACCAATGAGTTGTGAAAAGCTAACCATTTATTTACACATCCCATATATTAATCATTAGATTACCAGTGAGTTGTGAAAAGCTAATCATTTACACATCCCATATAATAATCATTAGATTACCAGTGAGTTGTGAAAAGCTAATCATTTACACATCCCATATATTCATCATTAGATTACCAGTGAATTATGAAAAGCTAATCATTTACACATCCCATATATTAATTAATAGATTACCAGTGAGTTGTGAAAAGCTAATCATTTACACATTCCATATATTAATTATTAGAATACCAGTGAGTTGTGAAAAGCTAATCTTGTACACATCCCATACGTTAATTATTAGAACGAACGAACGAACGAACGAACGGACTTTATTTTCAAAGGGTAACAAATTGGGCACGCAGGTCTGTCTTACATTCGGCCCTTCGAAGCACTCATCTTTCGTTCATCGATCATGCATAATACATTCACATAGGGAAAAAAAACATTATCAAATGAATGTTGTAAACATAAACAATGCACATTGCCATGTTATGAGACACATACCCCAACCAGGCACACATCCCCCCACCCAACCACACACACACCCCAGGCACACATACATGCCCCACCTATCCACACATCCCATACCCATCCCCACCTACACACATCTCCCCAAACACACACACACATCTCCCACCCACTACACATCCCCCACACACACATCTCCCACCCACACACACACACACACACACTCACACAGGCACACATACATGCACCCGCCAAGCCATCACCCACCCACACATCCTCCACCCACCCACCCCCAATCACACATCCCCAATCACACATTCCTTAACAACACATCCCTTAACCACACATCTCCAAACCACACCCCCCCCCACCCATACACTCACACACACACACATCCCCCACACACATCCCCACCCACCAACACATCCCCCATCCACAAACACACACCTCCCACCCACACACCCCACCACCCACACACATCCCCCACCCACACACATCTTCCCACCCACACACACATCTCACACCCATACACTCATCTCCCACACACATCTACCCAGTCACGTACTCATCCCTCAACCACTCACACCCACACATCCCCCCCCCCACCCACCCATCAACACATACATCTCCCATCTAACAACCCATACTCGCACACCTCATCCACCCAGCCAAACACACATCCCCACCCTCACATACATCCTTTACCCACCCGCACATTCCACACCCAATCACACCTACCCAACCTACCAACACACACATCCCCCACTCACACACATCTCCCCTCCCACACAAGACCCCACCCATATACACATCCCCCATCTTCACACACACACACACACACACATCCCCACATGCATCCCTTATACACATCCCCACACACACATACCTCACCCACACACGCAAACATCTCCCCAACCACCAACACATCCCCCACCTACAAACACCCTCACCACCCATACATACTTCCTCCACCCACCCACAATTACCCCACCCACACACCCCCACCCACACAGACATATCCCCCACCCATACATAATCCCCACACCCATCCCCCACACCCATCACACACCCATCCCCAACCCACACACATCTCCCACACACCCATTCACCCACACATCCCTCACCCAGCCACCCACATATACATTCCCCACCCACAAACCCCCCACCCACCAACACCCACACACTTCCAACCATCACCCAAACATTCCTCACCCACAGATTACCAATGAGTTGTGAAAAGCTAACCATTTTACATCCTTAAAATTAATTATTAGATTACCAGTGAGTTGTGAAAAGCTAATCATTTACACATCCTGAAATTTAATTATTAGATTACCAGTGAGTTGTGAAAAGCTAATAATGTACACATCTCATACATTAATCTTTACATTGTCGGTGAGTTTTTAAAAGCTAACCATTTACACATCTCATACATTAATCAATAGATTACCAGTGAGCTGTTAAAACCTAACCATTCACACACCCCATACATTAATCTTTACATTGTCTGTGATTTGTTTAAAAATTTCCATGTGCACATACCACACATTAATCATTACATTGTCGGTGAGTTGTTACAACCTAACCATTTACACACCCCATACACTAATCATTACATTGTCGGTGAGTTGTTAAAAGCTGACCATTTATATATCCCATACCTTTCACAGCGAGTGAGATCATGGATCACCTGGCCGATTTCTGTGTGATCAGGCGTCAAGTCAAGCCTCAAAACAATGCTGCTAGAGAGAGGTCAAGGGTCAAAACGCTAAGATCAGCATTTCTTGATCTACAGAGATCTTTGCCGGTTGGTATCTATTGTTAATTTAATAGTGTTATATTGATACTTAAGAGCAATCATAAAATCGGATGGAAGATGTATGACATAGTTTAAAAGCAGGATATGCCAAGCAAATAATTGCACTCATTAAAATTATAAGTATCTAATGCAACAAGCAAGTGTAATTGAATGGCAGAAACAGAGTATTGACATATTATATAGAACCTGTGGGAACGAATAGATTAGATAGGACTTGGAGGAAACAAAAATGTGCTTTTGAGACTGTCTGTCACTGTCATCTAATGCCTATAGTACCTTGCAGTGCTGGGGGTTCTTGAACCTGAGGAATTAAGGCCGCTTGGCTAGTGCAGTCGCCGCGAACTGTGCAGAATAGGATTTTCTTTTTAGTCCCCCTCCAGAAAAAAATCCACACCTTACCGAGGATTCGAACCCGAGTCTCCCTAAGGAGAACCCGGCGTTCTTCCAACACTCGGCCAGCCGCTCCTCCTTCTTCTGCGACGACTGTTGCAATTACCTAGGACTGCAGCGTAATTAACAACGAGTTTGCTGGACAGCCTAATGACCGTAGAACAGTATATTAGAAAATAAGAAAGAGACAAGCGGGGATCGGTGGCCATATATGCAATGTAAGAGAGGCACTGGGGAAACCTCGTTATGACTGGCCAGATCATCGGTAGAAAAGGCAGGTCGAGAGAAATTATGCCGGATGTAATGGGATGGTGTGACTGAGGATTATAATTAATCAAGAACCGAGATCTCTGGAGATGGCATGAACGCTTACATCAGTTGGCGATGTTCATAAACTCGACTCTCTCTCTCTCTCTCTCTCTCTATATATATATATATATATATATATATATATATATATATATATATATATATATATATATATATATATATATATATATATATATATATATATATATATATATATATATATATATATATATGGCTCTTTTAAATTGGAATGGACTTCCTGGTCGGGCCAGCCTAACTTGAGAACCAGGAAGTGTCATGGCATGTCAATGAGGACTGCGTATTGTTGACCACATCGCCCATGGCGTGCCAATTGGTCTATACCAGTGGTTCTCAAACTTTTTTGGCCCATACACCCCTTCACCATATGTTCAGAATGTCATTCCCCCCTCCACTCCCTACCCTTTCGTATTTCCTTACTATAAATTCCCCCTGCCCCTACACAGTATACGTAAAAATGGAAGTTAAATTTAATAACACATACTAGAGCAATTCTAGACGTCTACATAAGCCGTGGTTTGCAGGTCTACTTACGTTATAACATGATTTCAGAAGGGAGAGAAGTACAGAACCGTAAATTATGGAGGGAAAAACAGTAGCAAGTAATTGGTTTTTGTATTAACGCAATCTTGAAATAATCTTAATCCCCCCCCCCCTTCCCCCTCCCCCGGAAACCCTAAAATCCCCCCTCCCGGGGGCGGGAATTCCCCACCGGTTGAGAACAACTGGTCTATTCAAATATGGGACTAGCATCATATACCCGAGAGCCGGCCAGGTGTCATGAGTTCAATTCCCCATTTAGGCGGAGTTTTAAGACTGACCCGAACTCCCAGTTCCACCCAGTCTAAACTGGATAAATGGGAAGTACAAGCCTCCAGCACAGTGGTTCGCAACCTTTTTTGGCCCGTGCCCCCCTTCACCATATTTTCAGAACGTCATTCCCCCCTTTCGTATTTCCTACCTAATAATCCCGCCCCGCCCCTACACAGTATACGTAATAATGGAAGCTAAATTTAATAGCACATACTAAAACAAGTCTAGACTTCCACATAAAACGTGATTTACTTACTTTATAAAATGAATTTTAGAAGGGTGAGACGTACAGAACCATACAGCATGAAGTGAAAAACAATATCAAGTAATCGGTTCTTATATTAATGAGATCTTGAAATAATCTTAATTCCCCCCTGGAAACCCTAAAATTCCCCCCTAGGGGGGAATTCCCCACCGGTTGAGAACCACTGGTCTAGATCATCTTTCTTAATCACAATCTGTCTCATCAGAAAAGTAGATAAGCATATCAGGATATCTCAGGTAAGTATTCTACGACACCTCCAAGGTTAATGGAAGATGCTCAGACTGCAATGGTAACTAACCTGAAATACTGAATTAAAGACCAGACAAACAACAAAAGAATTTAGTGTTCTTGTGTTTGTCGCTTTCCGCCTTTCTGCCTCGGATACCAGGATTTCTGTTGTGTATGGTGTATGTGTATATAAAGACAATCATTACATGATTACATTCCTTTGGCTGCTTAGGAATTGTGTCAAATCCACCATCCCAAACAATCTGGTCCCGATGACAGTATAGAGACAATAGAAAGATAGACCCGCCTGACAATTATTTCATTCTCATCAAAGGAAGAATGGAGTCAGACAACACTGATGAAATACCCACGCGTTACATGAGTGGGTGTCTCCCCACCGCTACACTGGCTCAGGTTAAATAACAACAGGCCTATGTGGCGATAATCACTTCACAGCTTACAGCCTCCTACATATTTGGGTTTCACCTTAACGAGAAACGCATGTGGTTTCTCGCGCGTCACACGAGGCTGACTGACAAGTACTTGTTTCCTAAGCCACCTGATGATGATTGAAACGTACTAATGTCACCTCATCAATTAAGGGAATCAAATTAAAGCGATGTTCAAGAGGAAGGTACTTCAATTTTAATTCACCCCAAACAAAGGGAATTCCGGGGCACACGTCATATCCTGGAGTCCCCTTATTCGCACTGTATCTCGGTGTGCATGACCTTGACCGGAATAACGTTGTCGGTGTGCAGCAAATGGTTTAGTTATGTGTGTGAGTTGACCTGAATATTTCAGTGGTTGTATACTCTTGTGCACACTTAGGGGCTGTTATTGTGTGCTAATTTGTGACCCTGAAAAGGGCCCGTTCCGTTATGGCATTCTTCTAGTGGCCCTGAAAAGGGCCCATTGCTGGATGATACTGCTGTATGCATGAGTTGACAATCATATTCTGCAGACTAGTGTTGCGGCGGTGGCCAGACTGCAGACTATCGTTGGGGTGGCCAGAATCGAACAATGTCAGCTAGAATGGTGTTGAACACATCTAGGCCAGCACATTTAGTGCGACGACGCCACATGAATTCGCACATGTAGGAATCGAGTAGATGCCTGTGTGTTCCATTCTGCCTCTTGTTTCTCTCCTTGGCCGTTCTCCACATGCGCTCGATGCATTGAGTATGTGCACCGGTGGTGGGGTCCACAAAGTTTTTAGAGTGGTTGTCAATAAAATTCATGACTGCAGAAATCCAATGTAAAAATGTACTACACACACTGTGTTACCGTTCGTCGCTCCTTTTTCGCGCCATGCCGCGCCATGACACGCACTGAAAAAAAAAAACTTTAATTCAACGGAGATCCCCCGCCAGTGCTATATATAGCTGCTAAGTACGCTATATATAGCTGCTAAAACTAAATATAGCCTCGTGACGTCTGTTGCGGTGAATTAACATTGAAGTACCAAGAGGAATTCTTCTGTCAGAACAATAATTCCCTCATGAACCCCATTATTGAGATAGGGCGTTGAATGTATTAATAATTCGCTTCAACCAGACTGTTCCACTGAGCTGGCTCGCACAATACATTCCGTCTTGTCTGCTGAACACTGGCCTCCGCTTAATCTAGGTCAAAACACAGGCTCACAACACTGGCTAGCCTGCATGGTCAATACTTAACGTTCAGCTGGTGTCCCCTGACCCGAGGTCAACTTGTACATCTCTGTCAGAACACAGGCTACGGCGCAACCACCCGGCCTGGTCAAGAATTAACCCACAACTGAAACACAAACTTTAGTTGAGCGACGCAAAGTATAAAAGTGTGTTACCACTAAAACTTAGGAACAACTATACAACAAACAGCGACCCGGTAGGTTCGTCACGCTTTGGGCAGTAGGTCCACTCTCTGGATCCCCAAAGGTACAACATGATACAGCTGGTCAAAGACACGGCTTCTCGTCTCAAGGACAACAATGTTACCACTGTAGATCAATCCCTGGTTCCATAAGAGTTGCATAGATTGCAGCTGGTGGACACGGCCGTGAAAGGATAGCTTCAACAGAAACAACTTCCGCTGTAGAACATTCTCCTGCTCCCTGTGATGCCAATTATACAGCTGGCTATAGAAGCGGCCTCCCTTCTTGATGACTTGCTACCGAATGGCCTCTTCGTGTCAGGTCCCGGAAGGACACACTCACGGAACCTGCCGAAGATCTCCGAGCATTACCTCACGAAAGTGAAGGCAACTCAGCATTCCCCGAGTTTTATCTGAATGTGCGATTTACAACAGAAAAGATCTACGCACACTCAAAGAGTTGAGTGATGATTCTCGGGACCCGTGAAGTTCATGACAATCCCGATACATAACATCTCAAGGACCCAGAAGACGGTCCTAACTCGTTTTTTACTTGGAAATCCCCCCTCACCCGCCTTAAAATGTGGACTAGCCACCGAGATGGGGTGGGACAGAGTGGGTACTGTGTTGTCCCTCTGAGACCCACTTGCGTTTCGCCACAGGAGTATATACAACATTAAAATCCGAAGCTCCTCATCTGGTACTAGTTAGGTGTGTATGTCATTCCCTTCAGCTGGCAGTGCCACATTTTTGTAAAACAATTGGCACTCAATGGGTGATGTGGTCAATAGCGCACACTTCGCCTTTTCTTTCCAGAACATTTCATGGGGCTTAGTTTCGGCTGAGTCAACCCGGGAGCAATAGTGGGGACTCAGTTACATGATCTACGGGCTAACCATTAGCTATCGTGCATGCTCTCGACGGTCTGTGCACTTGGTAAGCGAAATTTAAGGGGAAACAAATACCTCTTTTTCACAGGAACATAATATTCATTTTATTGTTTGCAAGGGACATAACTCGCCAACGTTTTTCTAAAGAAGCAATTAGTTGCATTAATTGTTAAATGTTTAGTATAATGACATCACTTATTAACATTTAACACAATAATTTGACATCCTAAAGTTTCAAATACTTTTACTGCTAAAAATTAATAAACTGTACTTAACAAGTAATATATACAATGTTTCAACACTGCAAGCTCCGTGCACGATGTTAATGAATGTCCCTCCAATGGACGCCCTGATTTCTGGTTTCTCTTCACAACGTATAAATTATTGATAAATCCATTCCTTTGGTAACTGGCCTGCTCTGGTCGGGGCCGGGTGATCCACACGCAAAAAAAAACCTCACATAAGCATCACTTTAAATGTGGGCCCGGTGGACCACTGTGGGCAATAGCTCACAGTGGGACTAAGGGTCCACGCCAAAAACAGGGGAGGCGGGGAACCAGCTAGTCTGGGATGACCGCCAAACCCCCCCAAAAAAAAAATTCCTATGGTAACGGCCTTTTCCTCGGCATGGAGATCGCGTCCTGGCATTTTGGCTAAGATCAAGTGCATTTGCTGTCCCCCACCCCTCACCTCCAGTAGTGCGCTTGGTCTGGTCGGAGGCCGGGATGATCGTTCTCGGTCCTTTGGCTAGGATCAGACGCATTTGCTGCATCCCCCACAGTAGTGCGCCTTGTCTGGTCGGGGGCCGGGGTGATCAAACCCACCTCACATAGCATCACTTTAAATGTGGGCCCGGTGGACCACTGTGGGCAATAGCTCACAGTGGGACTAAGGGTCCACGCCAAAAACAGGGGAGGCGGGGAACCAGCTAGTCTGGGATGACCGCCAAACCCCCCCCCCCCCCCCCCCAAAAAAAAAATTCCTATGGTAACGGCCTTTTCCTCGGCATGGAGATCGCGTCCTGGCATTTTGGCTAAGATCAAGTGCATTTGCTGTCCCCCACCCTCACCTCCAGTAGTGCGCTTGGTCTGGTCGGAGGCCGGGATGATCGTTCTCGGTCCTTTGGCTAGGATCAGACGCATTTGCTGCATCCCCCACAGTAGTGCGCCTGGTCTGGTCGAGGGCCGAGGTGATCAAACTCACCTCACATAGCATCACTTTAAATGTGGGCCCGGTGGACCACTGTGGGCAATAGCTCACAGTGGGACTAAGGGTCCACGCCAAAAAAAAAGGGGGAGGCGGGATAACCAGCTAGTCTGGGGTGCCCGCCAAACCCACACCAAAAAAAAATTGCTATGGAAGCACAGCAGAGGCAGGCAGGCAATACAAGGACATGAACATTTAATAAATGAAACAACACGAGAAATATGCAAACAATTAGTTAGTAAACAAGCACCATCGCTTAAACTGAGAATCAAAAGAGGACAAAAATATTTCATGTCAGACTACACATCCACCTTTTCCAACTTACACAACAAACACATCACATCTAAGGCGAAAGAAGTAACTTAAAGACTGATTTTTAATATCACTCCCGTAATACCCAAATGAGCATTCAGATCCAGACAAATACGAAAATGCCAATTATGCAGGAACAACACAAAAGAGACAGAAGAACACATATTTTTCACATGTCAAACAGTCACAGATGCAGTGGAAACTCTACAACAAATAATACAAACACACACAGGCAAACAAACAAACATTTACAAGGCAATCTTTCTTAACACTCTTCCTAAAACATCCGAACACACACACACACACTTACACACACACACTTACACACACACACACACACACACACTTACACACACACACACACACACACACACACACACACACACACACACACAAAACTACTTCAAACACTAGCGGAATACAGAAAATTAGTTTGGACTTGCAGAATCAAGGCAAGGGTCAACTCCATTACATACAACAGAAACTTATTTTTACTAATGTTCAAATACAAACTAGCTACTATTTTTCTTGACTAAAATGTGTAACTTTCCTTAATTTCATTTACTCTTGCAATTAGAAAAAATGCCATTATTATTAATTTTAAAAATTTATAATATCAAAAACATATAAGATGTTTTACACCCGATCGTCTTGACAGACGATATTTGGTTTCTGCTGCAGGGCACAAAATCTACAACCCTTGCTGTGGAAAATTTTAGAACGGGTGAGCGTCTTGCGAGCCCTGTGTGTGGCTTATTTTGTTAATACTTGGGAACATTTCTCACTAGGTAGTAACAAGCATTGGAGAGCGCAGATAGTACACGCCGCAATTCTTCCCCAGGGTACGTTGAATCACAGATCCACCCCTCTCCTCCCCCCAAACAACTTTACAGAGAGATATATAGCTCCTCTGGCCTAGGCACACAAAGGCTTCGTGACAACTGGCTGCGTGTCCGCTGTAAGACCGTCTAGTGGCTGGTGGTCACTAGGCATTTTGCGTTCAGCGTTTTGCTCTTTGCCTAAATTCAACACGATTCCCCAGCACGAATATAAACATTGTTGTAGAACACAAAAGGCTAACATGTATGGTATTTATAAATGGGTAGCCATGTATGGATGAATTCGTGTAGGTATTTATGTAAATATAAGTATGGCTTTGTGTTGTTATACAGGTATTTATATGAATATATGCATAGGGAAATTTCCCCCCCCCCCCAAAAATAAAAAAATCCATGTACTATTATCTACAGAAAGCAAGAGATAGATCATGACAGAATGTGTGTGTGTGTGTGTGTGTGAGAGAGAGAGAGAGAGAGAGAGAGAGAGAGAGAGAGAGAGAGAGAGAGAGAGAGAGAGAGATGGACAGGTGTAACATGCATTCCACACTTGTGGAGATGGAAATGAAACGAGGAATGTGTGTTTACATGCACTATGCCATAAATGTTATATTATCATTTTTTTTAAAAATACAAGACAACTTCTTACAGTACACAAAGAAATTACCTGACACAGACAGAGAAACACTGGACACAGAACTGACACTGACAGACATTACACAGGCACTGAGCACGCTAAACAAAGACAAAACTCCAGGACCAGACGGTTTGACAGTAGAATTCTACCAACATTTCTTTCCTATCCTAGGCAATCTTCTCCTCAAAGTCTATCAGGAAGCCTTTGACAAACAACAATTACCTGAAAGCTGTAACATGTCCTACATCACACTCATACGCAAAGACAACACCGACAAAACACAACTGAAGAACTACAGACCAATTTCCTTATTCAACACAGACTATAAGATACTTGCCAAATCACTCACCAACAAACTCAAACCTTTCATGCCAACACTCATACATCTCGACCAACAGTGCAGTGTCAAAGACAGAAATATACACAACCACAACCACCTCATTAGAGACATAATCAACTACACACATGGGAAAGACTTTCCATCCTCCATCTTGTCCTTGGATCAAGAAAGGGCTTTCGACAAAATTTCCCACACATACCTGCATAGGACACTAGACCACTGTAACATAGGAGAGTACTACAGGCAGTGGAGATAGATCTTGTACAAAAATCCTGAGAGCAAAGTGTTGGTGAACCATTCACTGACAGCTAGCTTCAGGCTCACGAGATCTGTAAGACAGGGATGTCCCTTATCACCACTACTGTACGTGCTCACCTTAGAGCCTTTACTAGAGAAGATAAGACAGGACACTAGTATTAAAGGAACCTTCCTGCATGGGATAGGAGAGCAGAAGCTTATGCAGATGACACTGCCTTCTTTCCCACTAGCAACATCTCAATAAGGAACATACTCCACACCTTTACCCATTTTGGAAAAGGCAGTGGAGCCAAAGTAAATATACAGAAATCACAAATAATGGGTCTAGGAAAGTGGAAACAAAAGTCTGATTTCCCTCCAGACCTGAGACACACAGACACCATGAAGCTGTATGGGATCACATTTCCATGTGATCCCACAAAAACACACAGACAGACATGGCACTCACTGACCGAACAGACATGTTACATAGGTATAGGTACAAAACATCCACAATATTTGGTAGAAGCACAATAGTCAACACATACATAATACCCAAAATATTATACTTAGCGACAGTACTAGACCCTCCCAAACAGACCGTCACAAACATAAACATACAAATCAGACGCTTCATCTTCACCAACACAATACACAGCATAAAACACAAAACACTCATACAGGACAAATAACAAGGGGGTATTGCACTACAGGACATCCACACAAAAATACTGTCACTTAGAATCAGTCACATAGGTAAAATCATCAGACATCCAGAACAACATAGATTAGCTCTATATTATATAGCACACAATATAAAACACCTCACACCTCTTAACAATGCAACTGCACACTACCAGGGAACACTGCCAACATTCTACCAGACATGCATACAGGCAATACAAGGACATGAACAGTTAATACAGCAAACAACACACACAATATACAAATAGTTAGTTAGAGAGCAAGCACCATCACTCAATCTTAGGATTAAAAGAGGACACAAATACTTCATGTCTGACTTCACATGCACCTTTTCAAACATACACAACAAACACATAACACCAAAAGCTAGGGAAATCACATATAGACTGTTATACAATATGACACCGACAACACAGACAGAAGCATACAAATTCAAACAAATATCACAGTGTCAGCTATGTAGAAATAACACAACAGAGACAGAGGAACACATTTATTATACATGTCCAACAATTACAGCCATACGCGCAACACTCAAACACCTCATACAAACGCACACAGGCAAACAAACCGACATATATAAAGCAATTTTTCTCAACACTATACCAAAATCAGCAAAAGACACATACAAAACTACTGACAGCTCTTTCTTACTATAGACATCTCATATGAACATGTAGAAACTCAGCCAGATACAAACACCGCACATATAACACACACTTAATATCATTTATGTACACGCACAAAATATCACAACTGTTTCCAGAGTAAATCATATGTATTCTTCTTTATTGTATTACAAATTTGGTATACATGAGTGCGAGAAAGAAAGGAGAAACTGTGAGTGAATCGTGAGTGAATGATTATAAAATATCACGTATGGTCACCAAGACCAATGAATAATCCCTCATGTAAAGATTTCTGGAAGTATAAATGCCTGTTTTATTTGCTTCAAAATGATGATTTAACCCTTATAGATAAGGGGTGGGGGGGGGAGGAGATAAGAAAATCAACTCCTTCCATTCCAATGCATTAATTAATGGATGCTTGCTTTAAAAGCCCTTGCTATGCTATACTACCACCATTACTAAGATTATCATTTTAGTAAATAGAATCACATATCTATTATACTATTATTATTATTATTATTATTATTATTATTATTATCATCATCATCATTATTATTATTATTACTATCATTATCCTACCTTATTATTCTTAGTATCATTAATGTTATCAGAATTATTGATATCATCATTATTATTTTACAACTTCATCTCCCTTGTGCCCCCTTTTGCTTATGGTTTGTTGCCTTTGCTACTACCCCCACTGGTTGGTTCAAACATTTGTCCTGCCTGTACCATCATTAAGAGTGGTCATGAGGGCATTGGTGGAGTGGAACCAATTGGTGGGAGCGTGGCAAAGTAAACAAAAATGTAAAGATTTCCCTTTCTCTTTGTCACCCCCTTTGAATCATGTGAGTGAGTGTTGAATGAATGAATACAAAATCACATATGGTTACCAAACCAATGATACTGAAAAAATTTGTGTCAATACTAATGCTTGTTTATTTTTCTTATAAAAATAGAGAGAGTAAAGAGGGGAAAAATGAATGAACCCTTACAGTTAAGGGGGAAAAAAAACAAGGAGGAAAAAATAACCAACTCCTTTTACTCCAACTATTATTAAAAACTGCAGTTTGCATTTGTATGTACCTGCTATGCTATGTTAACACCATTCCAAAGAAAATCATCCTAGCAAATGGAATCACATGTTGTAAAAATGTTATCATTTTCATAACTATTATTACCATTGCTGTTTTTTATATTTGCTGTTATTACCCTCAGTATGTCTCTTCTTGTCATTATTATTATTGTCATCATTAGTAATAAAACAAAAACCCATTTCCCATGTGCCCCCCCCCCCCTCGCTCATGGTTGTTGTTGCCTTTGCTGATACCCACACCGGTTTGGTTCAAATATTTATCCTGCCTTTACCATAATTGCCCAGAGAGTGGTGATGAAGGCATTGGTGGAGTGGAACCAATTGGTGAGAGGGTGGCAAGGGAAACAAAAATGTAAAGATTTCTCCTTTTCTTTGTTAACCCCCATTCACATGTAAATGTGTTCAAGGAATGAAATATGCTAATGGATAAATTTCCTATGTTGTAAACACAAAATATCACAGATATCTCCAGAGTAAACACAAGTACTCTTCTTTATGATGTTAAAATTTAGCATACATGAGTGCGAGAAAGAAACAAGAAAATGTGAGTGAATGTTGAATGAATGAATACAAAACCACATATGTTTACCAAACCAATGAGATTGTAAAAATGTGTGCTAATACACATGCTTGTTTACTTTTCACCCACACAAAAAAAAGAGGAAAGGGAAAAAATGAATGAACCCTTACAAATAAGACCAAACAATATTTAAAATTTTAAAAAAATAAGCAAGGAGAAAAAGATAACCAACTCCTTTTACTTCTACTATTATTGAACATTGCAGGTTGCAATTGTATGTACCTGCTATGCTATGCTAACACCATTCCTAAGAAAATCATTCCAGCAATGGAATCACAGTTTTGAAAAATGTGATCATTACTATAACTATTATTACTGTTATCACCCTTAGTAGTTTAAATTTTTGTCATCATTATTATTGATGTATTTGGTTTTATTTGCATTATTATTATAGTTACCTTTATTAATATAAAACCTCATCTCCCATGTGCCCCCCCCCCCTTCCCTTGCTCATGGTTTGTTGTTGCCTTTGCTGATACCCTCACCGTTTGGTTCCAACAATTATCCTGCCTTTACCATCATTACCAGAGAGTGGTGATGAGGTCATTGGTGTGGTGGGTCCAATAGGTGAGAGTGTGACAAGGGAAACAAAAATGGAAAGTTTTATCCTTCTCCCTATCTACCCCCCTTCACATGTAAATATGTCCAATGAATAAAATATGCACACGTCACATACACGCCCACATGCAACGCTCCGTAAATACACCTACACAAATACTAAATACACAGAACGCATGTAACAACACAAACATTATAAATGCAACCACTACCCTTTCTGCCTTGTAAACCCGGATACTGTTACACCTCCCATTCCCACCATCTTGATACTGTTTGTTTGTTGATGCTGCTGCCGCCCTCTCCGATTGGTTCAAACATTTTATACTGCCAGTTTCATCATTACCGAGTGGTGGTGATGGTATTGGAGGTTTTGGAGCCGACAGGAGAGGGAGGTGGCAGGGAAATAATAACAGTGCACTATCATCATGCTGTTGTTTTGTAATGTCACCTTACAACAATTTCTATGTAAAAATGTTAAAATGTATAAGATGTAATTTCGCGCATATGTCACCTACACGCCCACATGCAACGCTCTGTAAAAACACGAACAATACACTTTGCAACGATTTTAACACTCAATAAAAGTAGAAGAAAAAAAAAGAATTTTAAATAAGGAAAAAATCTATTTAAGAAAATTAAAAGAGAAAATTAATTAGAGTAAAAGAAAAAATTGCTATAGGACGAAACCCCACAGTCTTTGTATCGGAGTTGCTATGGTTTCCAGATATCTGAGGGTGTATTAATTGTCTGCATATTACCTATTACTACCTAGGACTACCTACAATATTATTTATGACTTTGATGTAATCGTGTCCTCCATTTTAAGTATCAGTTAGTGGGCATCGCTTCCGCTTCCTGTGCGCAGTGTTGCCATCTCCCTTTGATGAAAAAGTATCAAAATCGACCCAAAAAGCACCAAAATTTTTTAGGAAGCACCAAAAAAAAAAAAAAACAGCACCAACTGTTTTTATTACAAATGTAACAAGGTAGCACAGTATAATTTATTATTATCATTTCATATTAAAATTAAGTTTTATTCCAGAACTGCCAAATCCCAATCAGAACTACTCTCGAGCCAAAAAAGCACCAAATTGCAATACTATTTTTGGGGAAATCACTAAAACAAGCACTGTTGGTATTCATTCAAAATGTTATAAAGTAGCACATTATAATTTATTCCAGATATGCCAAATTCCAGTCAAACAACTCCCTCTTCAGTTTCTGTAGCTATTTCCTGCTGTGTTTGCTCCTGCGATGATGAGGATGAGGAGGATGATTGAAAGAAACATGTATATGCCTCCTGTCATCTAATTATTCGCAGAATATCCTTAGGTAGTTTATAATCATGACAGGCATTTGCCATATCTTTTCATTCCATATCTAATAGTCAAAACAGCTGTCAAATTCTTGATGCTCAGTCTGTTCCGCAATTTTGATTTTATAACTCCCATCTGACTGAAATACGCTCCAAGTCTGCATTAGAATGGGGTAAAATGAGCACAGTTAAAGCTAAATCTGTAAGATCTTGGAAAGGCTTTTCACCGGTGGCATCCCTGTATGAGGCTATTTCTGCCCACAGTCCAAGTGTGTCAGAGGTCTGTGTCCACTGCATATGATGAAGTTTTCTCCACTGGATATCGATGCGGGTGAGAGTAGCTGCATCTTCTACAAACATTTTAGCAAGATCCAATATACAGGGCTTCATTGGCTGTAGACATTCACTTTCCACTAAGACATGACTATGGACTGCAACACTCGAACGTTATCGGGTGTACGTAAACGCAGCTGTGTCAATAGCTCTATTAAAAACTGGATGCACCTTCCACGAATTTCTTTCTCATCGGGAAAATTGTAGTCTGCTATATCTTTCTCAAACTTATAACCTAGATTGGGATTAGGATCTAAATAATCTGGAATAGCATCACTTTATGTTATTTTGTTCCAAGGAATAGCAATCTTTGAACTGATAGAATCAATGAGCTGGACAAGATCGCTGAGTAGTTTTGTTCGATCCTGTATATCTGCTTCGAATTTCTTATTCACACTTTGAACTTCTCCGAGAATATGCTTGAGAAATATGAGATACACATAGTTTTTCATGTCGCTAAACATAGAATGTAGAAGTTCTGCTGTATAACAGCGCTCGTTGAGTCTTGCTACATCAAAATGAGTTCTGAGCTCGACCCACTGCTGCAATATTCTGACAATGGCAGATTGAATGGACATTGTCAGAGTCCTACTACTGGCTCCGTCTAGCCCACTGGACTATGGCAGGCATATTATAACATCTACGACACATCTACTAATAACACATGAATGCAATCGGAAACTGGCAGGAGCTATCTCCTGAACAATCATTTATTACAATATTTCACAAGCTGACAACATGATCGCAGTTCGCGCTCAAACAATCGTTCACCACCAACAGCCACGCGCTAACTCACAATGGCGCTCTTTACACTGTCGCCCGCATGAACATTCACAACCACACTTCACATCATCCCGCACATATCACAGTTAGTACATTCTTCGAATATCAATACACAACGTTCATCTCCATCTATATCACAAACACTATCCTTCTATCGTTCTATCGTTCTATAGATCTCCACACGTCCGTCCCTATTCGCTGCCTCACACACACTGACTCTCTCTCCGTTGACCTTCCCGCATCACGTGGCTCTGTTCACGGGCTTCTTGCCTGACCGTCCACTAGCCAAGCCGTGGTGTCTCTTACTGCCCTTTACCTCAGCCATACTTACACTGACTCTCGCTTACATACCGGCACTTACATTCTTCCTTACACATATAAGACCATGACATTCTCCCCCTGCACGACCAATGTGGCACTTTCTCTTAGAAATGTGACACATTACGTTGTTGTTACTCTTGGTTCATCTTTCTAACCTTGTCAGGGGATTATATGATCATAAATACGCGCTTGCGTCCCTTTTTGCTCTGATCTTTTCCGAGATTAACTTCAAATATTGTTCTCTCTTTTTCGGTATTGAGGTTTCTCTCAAGGTTTTGTCGTGGTCTGACAAATGTTCTGGTTGGGTCTACTTGTCATACATCGTTATATTATTCAACCACCACTCCGTGACATTACCTTCTGTTCATATTTCTCAATCGATTGTCTGTGCATTATCATCTCATAGTTATTGTGGCTATGCTGGTTTAAGGATTCTCCATTGGTTTACGCCTCGAATAAGGCTACAACTTCCTCTTACAGCATTCTTAAATTTTCTCTCTATTCAGACGTGGTTCCCCTCGTCTCTATTTAATGCACACTAGTCGATTCTTTATGAGCACGCTATGTCAATGTTGTGGTCATGGTTCGAATATACTTCATGTAGGGAGTGGCCAGCAGGGGCCACGGAAGTGGAAATTCAGCAACTAATTCAGGAAAATTCTCGCCCGGGTGATGTGATTATCTACACGGATGGGTCAGTGTTGAGAGGTAGGAGAAGTGCCTGGGGGTTCTTGGCAAAAACTAATGGTCGGCGTTTGGTGCAGGAGAGCCTGGCATATGATAACACTACATCTAGCTTAAGAATGGAGGTGGAGGCGGTCAGTGCAGCTTTCCGCTGGATAGAAAACACGATACATACACACATTGTGATTGTAACTGACTCAGAAAGCATGCTGAGAAGGGTGAGAACAGGTAGGCTTCGTGCAGAGTGGCTTGCTTCGCTTCAGAGGTCACGGGTAGTAAGCATCACCTGGATCTTTTCTCCTGGGCATGCCGGTGTGCTGGGGAATGAACAGGCGGACAGATTGGCTGGCTCGGCAAAATTTGGTGGAGTATTGATGCATGACAAGGCAGACGTGGTTGCGGCTTTGTGGGAGCACGTTTACACCTCGGAGGAGCAGATGGAGCACCATGGTCTGGTAAGAATGAGACAACGAGGTGTGACGAGGGGATCTGGCCGACGCTCGGCGCTCGGAGGAAAGGCGAGACGGACATATAATCAGATTGCTACTGGAACTATTAGTGTTGGAACTCTTCGCTGGCTGCTGAGGATGGAGACGGAGCGCTTATGGGAATGTCCCGAATGCTGTGATGTCGGTTCCTAAATCAATCAATCAATCAATCATATACTTCATGTGTCATAGTCCCCCTTACCTCATCTTATGTCGGACCATGAGTTGTTTCCCCTTTTGGGTACACCTCGTTTACTGTGATGGAGAGTTTCTTATTAATCTCTTTGGTTGACATCACCCTGTTGGTATGTTCCGTATTGTTACCATATTCTGATGTTAATTCTATACTACTATTGCTAAGCGTCATTCGTCGGGCTATCCAGCATACGCGAAGGCAAGTTTGGTAACATTCGCGCATTGGGATTGCCAGGCGTTGATTCTCAGCATTACAACTTATTCTATTCGCCACTATACTTACGCTCATATGTACATATCACATTATAACAATACAAAGTATTATAATCCTAAAATTAGACATTGGATGTCATATAGTTAATACATATACAATAAATTATACATCATCGATGCCTTTATGCACGTAGGAAACTGTTCTTGTCCTGTGAAAGTTATGCACACGGAATTACATTAACAGTGTTCAATGTTCGGTTCCGTGCTGGAATCTTTGGCATTTCTTCTTTCTGAACCGATTATCAACGTCTTCTGTATATCATGATATTGTCTTTCCTTGTGTATAGTGCTTAAGACTGTTCACCAAGATTGGCCCATTTGTAAGTCTGTTCTGTAAAATTGCTGGAATTCACACGTATAAAACACGAATTAAGTTCAGTGGCCTTAATTTTGAGTGTGGCCATGGTGCGTCTGTCTGTGACTGTCTTTGCCATAGTTTGTAGGATGGCATCTGGTTCATTAAACTGATCATCGGAAATGAATGTCTGTACTTGTGAAGCTGTCGTCGTTGTTAGTCGAATTCAAAAGGTGAATTCTGTAGATACTCGTTTGAAAACAAAGTCAATATGGGTATATCTTACTGTTTGATACCTGAAATCACATGTTGAGTCTTACTGTTTTGCCGGTGACACTTTCACGTTGAAGGACCTTTCATGCTGGTCTATACAATGAAGTGTGCTAGTATCATAGCGCTGGAGTCGTACAGCAGACAAGGCAACTCTGGAGTTACTGGATCTAAGGATATAAAGTGGGTTACGGTTAAAATTTTCCGTAGGGTGGGGATTTTTAATTTTCATATTGAGATCATTTTGAGTGCTATCTCCAAACCTGCACTCGTACATGTGTGTATACATTCAATAGTTCAAACAATAATAATACACCATGTATAGTTTTGAAATGTGATCGTGCATGTTTGTATGCTTTTCTGAAATTTGTGTATATTTTCCAAAATATGTAGGGTAATGTGTTGCTGATTTTTGTCAGTAATTCCACCGACTGAAGATTTACATTGTTCAGCATAAGTATGTGTCTGAGTTGATTTGACATAGAGTTTATCAGTGGCAAAAACAAAATTTGGTTCAATAGTAATGATATAAATAACAAAGTCTGCTGGTTTGTCATGAATAATATCATCTGTGTTGCGTCATGATGATGTGTAAATAAAACTGTCTGTGGAGACATTTGTTTTGTATTTACAATGAGTAGTGCGAGTATAACCATCCACTGTGTGCACTTGGTTATGTGTGTAGTTAACAGGGAGTACAGGAGGTATAGTATATACCATGATGATTTGTGATCTTCCCTCATTGTTGTGAAATGCTTGTCTTCTGCACCCTTTTTCTTGTGATGATACACACCAGTTTCTGTTTTTTCTTGTTGTGAAATGGTATGGTGTGGTACTTTGGTGTGTTCGTCATATTGTTGTATGATGAGTGGGGTAGTTAAGGCAGTGCATTGTTGTGGTGTTAACTTTTTGCCCTGTGTGAGTTTTGGAACTCTGTGTAGTCTGTCACATTCAATACATTTCCAATTAATAAATCACAGCATGGATTGTCTAATAAAGCACAAGTTACTCTGCCTGATAGGAAAGGTGATTTTATATTGGCCCATGCCATAGGATATTTTTCTACTGTCCCTGAAACAGTTCTGCAATAGATGTACTCATCTAGGTAGTCTTTAGGATCAGCTAGGGTCTTCCGAAGACCGATAAGACAGGAACCTGTGTCGCGTACACATGTGCATACTGTGTCATTGATGTATCCCTCATGGAATGTTAGTTTTCCTAACGACAGTCTTGAGGTTTTGTTCATTTCCTCACTTTCTTGTTGAGTATTACCCTCTTTTAATAAGGAATGAGGTTGAGTGATGTTAACAACATTATTGAAATATGGTACAAAGTCTGATGGGTAAAACTCAGATTGTTCTGACTTTGCAGTGTTTGGTCTTGTTTTCGTCTTAGTGATGTTTACTTTTTCTAAGTTCTTTGCTGAAATGTCTGTTGTAATGTTTATGGCTGCATTTGCTTTTGCTTTCTGTAATCTTTTTACTCCTTCACATTCAAAACGTCTGTGGCCATAAGCAAGGCAAAAATGACATTTTGTTCTATATTTCCTTTGATTTACCTTCCCCAGTTTTTGTGCTATAATAGTATTCAGATATTCTTGATAAGTGGGATTTTTATCGCATATTCCATTTTCTGTATGTGGAGTACTACAATGTTTGCACAATACTGGTTTTGTTTTATGTGGTTTGTTTTGGTAATCTGTGGCTGCAGATGCCGTTGATTTCACAGTACTTTTCTGTTGAGTGTTTTTAACCAGGTTTAAACTTTGGTTGTAATATTCGCGGCATTTTTCCAGTAAGTTTTTGATAGGTTCTGTGTTGTGTTCTTCTAAATATTTTCCGCATTCGGATGGGAGTGTTGTTTTAAGTTTTTCTACTACCAAGAAATCTATTATTTCCTGATTGTTGTCTTTATGTTTAATTTCGAGTGTTAGCTTTCTGTAATAGTCTTCTATTCTCTGTATATACTGGGTGAACGATTTGTCTGGGGCCGGTTTGAGATTTTGTACCTCTAATATTAGAGTGTCCAAGTAGTCTACATAGTGTTTTAATATGTTTGTTTTGTAATATTCATAGTCTTCCTTACGCATATCTGGTATGATCTTCTGTACTTGTTTTCCATTTATTGGTAAGTATCCACTATACCATACATACCAGCGAGTTTTTGGAATTTTATAGACTTGCATTTTCTTCTCAAATTCCTGTGTCCAATCACGTATTAGGTTATGTTTTCTGTTACAATTTTCTTTGTCTTGTGCATGTGTACGTTCGAAAAAGTCTTGCAACTTTCTGTAATGTTTTGTGCCCCAGAAATCTGATTGATCTGGAAAGTGTTCATCATCTGGACTGTCTTCACTACTTGACATTTTCTGTTACTTGATATTTAACTCTACCAATGATGATGTTTACACAAGAAAATCAAAGAATGCAGATTTGGGTAATTAGCAATCAAAATTAATCAACTTATCTTTATCTGCTGACTACTCGAACGCTTGATGTACAGGAACGTGATTCTCGTGCTAGTTACCGTCGACCTGTTCTGGTTACGCTGGTCGCTTTGTAGAATTGAAACCTGCTGTGGAAAGAAATGATGTTATTTTCGTTCTGACTTTGTTAACAAATCTCCGATTTATACACAATTATGATTTGATCTTCTTCTTTTCAAAAGTAGCGTTCTTTTATGCCATTCACATGGGACTGTGGTTCATGTGTACTTCTGACACCATCATACCTGTCAGAGTCCTACTACTGGCTCCGTCTAGCCCACTGGACTATGGCAGGCATATTATAACATCTACGACACATCTACTAATAACACATGAATGCAATCGGAAACTGGCAGGAGCTATCTCCTGAACAATCATTTATTACAATATATCACAAGCTGACAACATGATCGCAGTTCGCGCTCAAACAATCGTTCACCACCAACAGCCACGCGCTAACTCACAATGGCGCTCTTTACACTGTCGCCCGCATGAACATTCACAACCACACTTCACATCATCCCGCACATATCACAGTTAGTACATTCCTCGAATATCAATACACAACGTTCATCTCCATCTATATCACAAACACTATCCTTCTATCGTTCTATCGTTCTATAGATCTCCACACGTCCGTCCCTATTCGCTGCCTCACACACACTGACTCTCTCTCCGTTGACCTTCCCGCATCACGTGGCTCTGTTCACGGGCTTCTTGCCTGACCGTCCACTAGCCAAGCCGTGGTGTCTCTTACTGCCCTTTACCTCAGCCATGCTTACACTGACTCTCGCTTACATACCGGCACTTACATTCTTCCTTACACATATAAGACCATGACAGACATCCATAGTGCCTGGCTTAATTGAACAATCTTCAGCGGATTTTGTCCATCATTTATTGAAGCAAAAATCTCCCTGTACTTTGCTTGACGAAGACTTGAGTGAGAAAACCAGTTATATGTTTCTCTAATCATGAACTCTGTGCTCCTGGGCAGGCAAGCAGCTGCAGCCTGTGACACTGCCAGCTGAAGGGAATGGCATAAACACCTAATTAATACCAGATGAGGAACTTCGGATTTTAATTTTGTATATACTCCATTGTTTACACCTGTCATGACAGACGCATTGTCAGTGCCGAGTACAACTAGTCTTTGCAACTCAAGCCCATTTTTGTTTAAACAATCTTTTAACGCATTGCATATTTCCTGTGCGTTGCAGTCACTCAGTTCAACTAAATCTAAGTAAGTAAACACAAACTGCTTTCTTGTCTCTGAATAGTACCTAATAGCTACTCCAAGTAGCTTAGTTTCAGAAATGTCATTGCTATCATCAATCAATAAGCTGTATTTACTTTTGCCAATATCAGCTGTCAAGTCTGTTGTGAAATATCGTGCAAGTACATTTGAAATAACTGCTCTGCACTTAGTTCTCCTAAGCTTAAAGTCCTTGCAACCTTTGCTGTCACCAATGTGTACCTTGCAGAGTTCACATAAATGGTCAACAACGCGAAGCGAACAATGGCCAGCTATGAACAAAGACATGCATCCTTCTGTTTCTTTGACATCATCTTTCAGTTTGTCAAATGCAATTGTTGTTTGCCTTTGTGTACTGAATGGTTGTTCGGTTTTCTCATGTTTCGTTGTATTCTTGTGCCTCTCAATATCATTTAACCTGGCTGCAATTGAACATTTGCAATATTTGCAAAAACACTTAGTATTATCCCCTTCTACTTTTAACAACCATTTTTGAAATCTCGTGTCACTGAGCCACTGTTCTCTGAAATATTGACAATATTTCTTGCTCATGATGAAACACAAATAAGCTTAAATGAAAGGATAATATAAACACCACAAAATTATGAACTCAGTTACAAGCTAATGTATTGACGTTTGGACTTGTCTGCAAGATGGCGTTCACTTTCAGCTAAATCGTATTAAAAGGAGTTAAATTAGATGAATATTGTGCGGTAACGTACTAAGACTGTTTTACTCCATCGTTTCAGTTCAAATTCGGCTTTTTAGTGATCCCAAAATGATTTTTAAAGTAATTTTTACGCACCCAAAAAAAGCACCAAATAGCACCAAAACAAATATTGTAAAGCACTAAATTTACGCGGCCTCGCTAAAAGCAAAATTTTCGCACTAAATGACTTGAGAAAGCACTAAATTTAGTGCGAAAAGCACTAAAATGGCAACACTGCTGGTGTTGATCTAATGTTATTGATGTGACAGCTTCAGTTAGAACTTCCGGGGCATGAGTAGAAGCAGAATCAGAAACTGCGAGGTCAATGGTTACCAACGAATAACAACAGGGACGTTTGAGGACGAAGTCGGTACATTGAATGTCGAAGAGCGTATTGTTCTGATTGGTCGGACACTTGCTAAGCAACTCAGGTCAGATGTTTCAGCTCTGGAGAAGGCATCGCGTGAAGCTGGCCAGTTTGTCAGACACCCAGTCACCAAGTCAAAGGAGTTCACAGATCTAGTTTACCAACTCACCACAGCTCCTGTTTGCTAGCAAACTATATCTATTCATTTCTCCCCTTCCCTGCAATGATGAAAGACTCCAGAATATTCTCTCGCTGTCTTCTACTACATCTTTTGCCATTAATTTCACCAGTTGTTATTTACTTTTCAGTGTTTGTTCTCATAGTGTGGCCAGTAGTGTTAATCGTGTCTGTATGTCTATGTTTTTTATTTATTTATTTATTTTTTTTTGCGTCTTAGCATGTTTAATAACATGTCTATTATTTATTTTCGTTGTCCGTGGTATTTTGGACATTTTTCTGCAACACCAAAGTGCCACCCATATAAATATATGCCAGATTCTGCAGAATACACATTTGGATGGTAGTTGGTGCCATAAGTACGTGCACAGTGATGAAAACCTCAGGTTGTTGTCGATGGCACAATCGCATTAGCTGTGAGCTGGTGGCTCTTGACAGCCCATATCCTCGCTTTCAGAAGTGCAGGTGCTCCTCAAAACTTCGAGTTCTGTGACAGAAGTGCAGGTCCTCCTCAATAGTAGCAGGGAAACCTCGAGTTTTCTGTGACAGAAGACTTGGAGCACTTGTGAGGGTATCTGTGTGCTCTGACAGTCATCCATTGTGTACAGACCAGATCAGTTGCCCTGCGTCATTGCATATGGGCCATTAGTTCTTGGTTTCTAAAAATCTACTTAGCATTCGGGGCAATCTTATAGACCAGTGGTTATCAACCTTTTTTGGCCCGTGCCCCCCTTCATCATATTTTCAGAACGTCATTCCTCCCCCCTTCCTATCAAAAATTTGGCCCGTGCCCCCCTTCACCATATTTTCAGAACGTCATCCCCCCCTTTCATATTTCCTACCTAAAAATCCCCCTCGCCCCTACACAGTATACGTAAAATTGGAAGGTAAATATGTTAAAACAGGTCTAGACATCCACATAAAACGTGATTTGTAGGTCTACTTACTTTATAAAATGAATTTTAGAAGATGAGACGTGCATAACTGTAAAGTATGAAGGGAAAAACAATATCAAGTAATCGGTTCTTGCATTAACGCGATCTTGAAATGACCTTCATTCTCCCCCCCCCCCCCCTTGGAATCCTAAAATTCCCCCCTGGGGGGGGGGGGAATTCCCTACCGGTTGAGAACCAATGCTCCAGCAGGATCATACCGTATCACCCACTGAGTGCCAGCTGGTCTACCAAAATATGGGGTTAGCACCATCTTTCCAATGTGCCTCATTGTGTGTAAAATTGTCCTTTTGTGTGCTTAGGGGCATAAACGTAAACGTCATGTTGCGAACTGTGAATAAGAAGATACTGGAAGATAGGCTTAGGGTATTTAAACTGTGCATAAACACCATACCCCATTATGCTTGTTATATATAGTTTTTTAATGAGGTTAATATTTCTTTTGTCTGTTATATTATTCTATAACATCTGCTTAATATCCAAAAATAGCTAATGGCTACAGTGTATTTGTTTTCCAGGCAGTTCCACCAAATACTAAACTCTCCAAACTGGACATACTTGTCCTGGCCACCGCTTACATATTTCATCTCACAAGAACCCTGGAGGGTGACGACCTGCAAGAAGCAAGCACCTCAGCTTCCCAAGAACATCTCAGACCATCTCGTAGCACAGCTCAAAGTGGGATATCACATGCCACAGAGGCACACAACCATCAACCGACGGGTATATCGGCTGCTTCTTCTTCCAGTAAAGCTTATACATCACTGACAATAGGCCGTATTGGCAAACACAAGCGGATTGGTGCTTACGAAAAGTTCACTTCTTCTAGCAAGAGTCCCTCATTTGGGTGTGCGTCACGTGATGGTGACAACGCATTTCAACATGTACATTTCTCTCAAGCAACACATGCG